>CAKNXH010058193.1:43047-61589 GCA_932178445.1 Andricus quercusramuli | reverse complement strand
TAAAAATCGATATATCTCGAAAACTATTCGAGATATCGATTTAAAACATTCAGATTCCTGTTTCTCGCCAAAAATCGTATAGGAATCCGCTTTAAAACTTTGTCGCCACGGATATCGTAATCTTGCCAACAGAGTACGTTGTGTATACCTTCTACCATTAAGCAGAAGCTCACCGTGCACGCACAACAATTCGCACTTTTTAAATTCTTAGTAGGAGCGGAAGTTTGTAATGTGTTCCCTAAGGGTTTACATTTTTCTTGTATCTCTATCCTATTCCTTTACACACTCTCCACACTTATTTGGTGGTGGGAGGGGAACCTACAGTTTAACCCTCAGTTACTCCACGGGGGTCAAAATGACCCACAGGTTTTTTCAAAGCGGTGCCATTTCTGTATAGGCTAAGGGAGCGGGCCAGGACCCGGGGGGGGGGGGGGGGGGAGTTTAGAGGTCCTAGTCCATGCTGAACCCATGATCGGACTCAGTTCGGTTGGTTACGCCGAAAGCGACAGTGTGAAAGTTCAATTTGTGCCTTTTGGACCCCCGTGGGGTAACAACGTTACAAAAAGTGATCTGAAGACAAATACAAAACGTAAGTAAATTCTTCATTTAAATTTTTGTTTTGCGTCCAATAATGAAATAAAAGTAAGATTTGTGTGACGCAAGAGTAAACTTATATTGAAATGTTGTGTTTTCTTGATTTTATAGAAATTTCTCCCAGGAAACATCCATCGACAGAGATTGGTTGTGAAGCAAGGCCTTTCGTGTATCACAGGTAAAAAGAACTATATATTTGTGAACAAAATTATAATAATATGATTTTTCAACTGAATTTTCAAATTTAAAAGTTAATATTTTTCTCATTTTATAGAAATTTGAATAAACAATATCAATATTTTTCTCATATTGTTGAAAAAATGATTATATGATTTCGCCAATATTTTCATTTGAGAAATATTCTTCTTTTTTTTTCAGAAACTTTTTTTTTCCTTCGTTCTTGCACTCGATGTGCTGCGAACATATCAAAAAGCATGGTACAAATGTCTGCGTTGTAATAGAGCCATGTGCCATGAACATACGACAACACTGTGCCAATATTGCGCACAATAAAATAAAAATTGTATGTCGGAAAATCCAATAAATTAACCGTTTTTTAATGCATTTCCTTGATTTTTTTGTAATTTCACCCCATTATATACATACTGCATGATTTTGTGTCAGGTAATATTTGTATACGTTTTGCAATTTTTCGCAATATTCACATGATGAAATAATTATGCTTTTTAAAACCGATCATTATGTCACGTATATCACCTAAAAGTGTGACTCTTGAGCTTTAAAAATCACTATACATAAACACTTTTATCTTCATTTGACTTCGAATTATATCATTTTGAAAAAAAAATATTTCAGATTTTGTAATCAAATTTTTTTTTGTTAATTCTGATACAGATTACAAACAAATTACAGAGCACAAAAAAACCTTTTCATTGAAAAAAAAAATTGACTCTAATTAACCGATCTGTCGCTGAGATACAGACCTGAGAAGACGGGCCGGGGCTTTTTGATCCCCGTGGGGTAACAACGTATACTAAAATACGTGGGGTAACTGAGGGTTAAGGTGGGTTCCGAGCCACCAAGAGCAACAGCTTTAAGTCCTCAGAGTGCCTTTTTCTCTAGAGGTACCAATCCCACGACTCTCCGGAGATGAACAACTCCCTTGCTAGACTAGTATTTACCTCATGGGCCGCCGAGGCTCTTCCAGAGTGCGAGGCAGGAGTCGAACCTGCAAGCCGACAGAGTGGGTCCTAATTCTGCTGTTTTCGAAGAAGGTGCCAGTGCGCTTTGATTCGACATCTTCTTGAAAAACGTAATTGCTTTGATCTTTCTCGATTTCGTGTTGCACTCTCACGTTACAGATTTAATCATTTTTCAAATCTAAAGATTTGCATCCAAGTTTGGAAAAACAATTTCAAATGGCGGCGCATATTAACACCTATGTTTCCAACTGCTTTGGTGTAAGATCCTTTGATTCTGGAAAATGTGCCATTATATTCGGAATTCTAGTACAAATTACAGTAGAAATACATAGTAAATGATATAATAAGTTGTCTTTCGAATTCAGTAATAATGGTTCAGTCAATGAAAATGAAAAACGAAAGGTACCAACGGTACCAACTGATGAAAAGGGCGATTAAAATAATCAGTACATGCATCGGAAACTACGACCTTAAATCTTCCATAAAGTAAACTTATAGCAACAAAATTTCACAAAGATTTCAAAGCATTTCTTAACTTGAACTAAATTAATTTCACAACTTTTTTAAAGATTTCACAATGATTACACAGGACCATAACATATTTTTGACTGGACAATTGATCAGGACTAGTCGTATCTTATGTTTTTGGGGTCTCTGAGTCCGAATTTGGGCGTGGAATATTCCTATCACGTCACAGTTTCTCAGAAATCAAGATTTAACTTCAAAATTGATGAATATCCACACTATCCTATCTTTAGCTTCACCCAGGAACAACGACGTGGACGTAATAGGACTATGTTCCTTTTGGGGTGCTTGATTTAAGTAAATCCCCTTGCCTCTCACTGTTCGGGGTGCTTGATTTGAGTGATTCTCCTTGCCTCTCACTGTTTGGGGTACTAGATTTGAGTGAGTCCCGTTGCCTCTCACTGTTTAGGGTGCTTGATTTGAGTGAGTCCCCTTGCCTCTCACTGTTTGGGGTGCTTGATTTGAGTGAGTCCCCTTGCCTCTCACTGTTTGGGGTGCTTGATTTGAGTGTGTACCGTTGCCTCTCACTGTTAGGGGTGCTTGATTTGAGTGAGTAGATATTTTAGATCTTTTGCTGACAAGAAAATACGCTCCTCTACAAATATAAATTAAGATTTTTGTAGTCCAAGACTAATGACTTCTAGTAGTGAGAGGCAAGGGGACTTACTCAAATCAAGTACCCCAAACCGTGACAGGCCAGAGGCCTCACTTGAATCAAGCACACCAAATAGTGAGAGGCAAGGGGACTCACTCAAATCAAGCACCCCAAACAGTGAGAGACAAGGGGACTCACTCAAATCAAGCACCCCAAAGGGAACATAGTCCTATTACGTCCACGTCGTTGTTCCTGGGTGAAGCTAAGGATAGGATAGTGTAAATATTCATAAATTTGGAAGTTAAATCTTGATTTCTGAGAAACTGTGACGTGATAGGAATATTCCACGTCCAGATTCGGACTCAGCAACCCCAAAAACATAAGATACGACTAGTCCAGATCAATTGTCCAGCCAAAAATATGTTGTGGTCCTATGTTATGGTTCTGACAAATTGACGGTTAGAGGTTCGATCGAGTATTCGATCACAGCAAAAATTACGGAAAAACATATTTCGAAGGCAAGATAAGTCCACAAAATCTTGAAGAACAACAATATCATTCAATTAAAGAGTTTATTAAATTATTGGAAGCAATCAGAAAAAAGAAGAAAGACTGAATCTAATGAAAAAGAAATTTGTTTATCATTTAAAAGTTTGTATTGATTTTCTTAATTATTAACACATACATAGTGCATATATTTTCTTATAAAAATACAATTGTTCAAAATGTTCTAATGGTTTTGATTTTAATAATCTAATTTAGATAGAAAAGTTGTACTTATTATTAAAAAGGTTATAGTTGCATTTATTTTTATGTTCAGTGTGTTATAAATATTACAATATAAACGCAACTAATCTCCTTACCAACACAGCAAAAAAGAAAGAAATGATACGGATTGGGACGAATGTACATTTTTGCATGGGCGTTAATCCCGTTTTCTGATTCGTTTAAACGAATTGAGACGTGGTCAAGGTCAATTCGAAAAAAAAAATTAATAAAAAGTGCATGCGTCGAGACTTGAACCAGCGATCCCTCGTGTATCAGTCCACAATGTCCCTACTGAGTTACGGGATAAATGACTAAATATTGACAATAAATTCTGTATGCCCCGCACGTTGGTTTTCCTTTAACGGAATAAATTGTATAAACCAACACTTGCTGAAATTCGCCATGACGAATTGTGGCGAATTCGAGTGTCTATTTTTACTCTGACGAATTCAGGTGCATTGACCAGTGTCGAAGCGTTTGCATGCTGAGGCGTTGAAGTGAATTCGCTGACTTCAAAACTTTGCAACGTATTTGTACGTATAGAAAGATTCAAAATTAAAATACCGTCTTCTCGAGTTTACACGCATTGACACAGGTCCATTGCGTCATTGTCGCAAAGTGCGATTTTTGGGGTGTTTTAGTCTTTTCTATTCAATTCTTATCAATATTTTCTTCTTTGTTGAAAATATACATTTTCCTACCTGTGTTATAATATATGAACCATAACTATTTAAACATTTTAGGAAATTTTATTTTCATAAGAACAATAGATTTTCTAACGACAGAATATATATAGTAAATAAAGGGAACAATCATCGAGTATGCTCCTGTAGTCCATTACATTCTTCCTGTGTTCACTATTTTGTTATTTAGTTTTAATTTTTGTTTGTTTCAGTCTTAATTAATATATACTCAATGCCTTTCATTTAGAAAAATACATATTAATTGTTTAGGTTCAAACACTTCAATTTTTTTCTCGACAAATGGCTCACGGTAGTTTGTTCCTTTAGCTTATTATCTCCTGGAAAAATTGTCATTTTATTGGGTTCAGTCTTTTTCATGTTCGTTTATTAATTTCAGTACTTTAAACAACTCTTCAATTTAAAAAAAAATGCTTCTTCACAATTTTGTAGACTTAATTCCTCCCTGCTGGAAGTAAAAAGATAGAACTCTCACTATTAATAATTTTCTATCTCTAAGATAGTAACGGATAAGAAAAAGTGTGGAGTAAGCAAACAAAACATGATAAATCCATCAAAAAAAGAGAGTTATGCATGGGAAAATTAAACTTCATTCGCAACAGAACATGATATATTTCCCGGTTGGTCTGGCCGGAATGTCCGTGCGCGTGAGGGAGGGTTTCGCTCGGATATATGTATTCGCATAACCACATAACTATTGTCAGTCTCATAATGTCGACCAACATTTTTATCGAAAAAAGTCAAACTTTCGTTTAAAAATGATATAAAAAAATCGAAAGTATCTGAAGGGTAGAAAATGTTAAATGAACATTTTATATGGTAATTTGTTTATAAAAATGGAAAAATTAAAAACAATGAATTTCATAGAATGAAAGGGCATGAAAAACCATCCAAAAATCACTCATACTTATGGAAAGAAAGTTATGACCATTTGAAAATGCCCTTTTTGCCCGGGGGATAAAAATTTCACCCACTGTAGTTCGGAGAGGGATAGTATTAAAAGTCTATAAATTGGTGGGTAAACTACTATCATATAGGCAAACAAACTTTGAAAATTTGAAGACAGTCGGAAGAAATGACTTTTAAAGTTGAGGCAGTTCAGAAATAATGCCCCATACATGCTATTGATACGTTTGCCTTATTAGATTGGCTATTCTAAATTTTGTAATTTTTATATCTAATAATAATTAAAAAAATAATAATAATAATAATTTATAAACTAATAATAGTTTCGGCGACCCAAAAACCCTTATGTACCATGTTTCATGCAGGTAAGAAAATCGCATTGTTGAGGTGTTAGTTTAAAGCATTATTTTCGAAATGCCAGGTATGTATGTGGCATTTGAGTGTAAAAATAAAGGAGCGCATCGCTTTCCAAATGACAAAAAACTATGAAAACTGTAGGTATTGCCTTATATCTGCTTACAAGGCATGTCTACACTCTTGGTGCTGCCCTCTGCATTGAGCTTGACAAATCGCTGTCCCCATTGGATCAAAAATTTTGAATTTGTAACTTTGATGTCAAATTCGGAATCAGCGAACTCAAAAACTTCCTTATACGGATGTAAAGAAACCTTCTTTTATGGGAATAGATTTTAATCATCGACAGTTTCCACGAAGTCTGGAAAAAGTTTTAAATTGTTTTATTATTCAAATTAATTGTTCATCTACCTACATACGTATGTACATCAGGGGTCGGAACCCCTGATTTTTAAAGGGGCCTGGGACCAGAATGGTCCAGCAAGGGTCCGGACCCGGACCAATTAGAATTTAAAGGGCCCGGACTTTGGACCTTTCAGAATTTAAAAGGTCCGGGTCCGGACCCGAACCCTTTAGAATTCAAATGGTCCGGGTTCAGACTCGGACCATTAAGAAATTAAAAGGTTCGGGTCCCGACTCGGACCCAGACCCTTAGGGGTGTAGTATGGTAACTGACACTTTTTTTAAAACTGTTTTCGGGATTTAAAAAAAAATAAAATGAAATGCAATAATTTCAATTTTTCTATTGTTATTATTGATATCTAAAACTACACATTTTTGTTACAATATTTTTTTAGTTTTTTTTTTACGGACAAAGTAAGCATCTCAAAAAAAGGTATATGGCTGGCCCGGGTGATTGTGGCACTTCAAGACATCTGAATCAAAATAATCAAATTGATTATTGTTCTGTAGACTTGACATTCTGTCCTGAGCTAGGATTTTTCATTGTGAGTAAAAAATAACAAAATGGCGGACTTCTAAAAAAAAAGTAACATTTTTTTCTCGGAAAACGGGCTATAAATCAGAAAATAATGAACGGAAAAAAGACCCTAGTTTCCGACATAGCCACTGATGTGTAGAACATGTTAAAATTTCAGCCTGACCGGTTCAATAAAATATTTTTAATTACCCGGGCCGATCGAAAAACGTTGTTTTGAGAAAAACGCGTTTAGCTTTAGTAACAGAGTTTTTTTTTAGAAAACTCATACACTTATCGGCTATGCCTGGTGCATACAGCAAACCTTCGTTTCCTCATAGGCATCATTCTCAGCAACTTTTTCTGCCCTACGACTCGATCTGTTTTAGAAGCGTCAGACATTGCCTTATCCGCCCGACTGTTTGCTGCTGCTGTGCGGCTTGAAGCGCGCAACTACGAAGCGCTCTCAACTATGTGCTGTAGCTTCGTTAATTTGTCATATTTCAGTCTAACATTTTTACAATATACTCTCAATATATTTTACTTTCGAAATATGTAAGAAAAAAAAATCGATTTTTTCAAATTTAGTTACCAGACTACCCCCTTAAGGAATTAAAGGCTACAGGATCGAACCTGGACCCTTAAGAAATTAAAGGGTCCAGTCGGGACAACTAAATTAAAAAATTCTGAAAGTTGACTCTGATTTTGAAAATCTTGTTAAGCTGGTCGATTCTCATGAAAGTCAGTACGGGAGGAATTCAAGGAATTCGAGGAATTCAAGGAATTCGCGGAATTCATGGAATTCAAGGCATTCATAGAATTCAAGGAATTCATAGAACTCACGGAATTAATGGAATTCATAGTTTTCATAGAGTTCTCGGAATTCATGGATTTCATGGAATTCGCGGAATTCATGGAATTGAAGGAGTTCATGGATTTCACGGTATTCAGGGGTATTCACTACCCGAATCGGGTATTTTCACGCCTACCCCGAAAGGGAAATGGCTTAATGGTATACATACATACGTACATACATGGCGCGTGATTGTTGGTTCTCGCGCTACGCGCTCTGCCTTTGGGCTTCCCCCATATTTGTGCACAAACTTTTTAAAACTAAAAATCAAAGCATCGACAACAATAATTTGGTGATTGTGAATTCTCTTTTGTTAGAGCCCCTTCGGCTTCAAAGAACACATTCTCCTCACGTATCTCGTGCTTCGCACTCGATTTTGTCCAAAATGCGAACTTTTCTATATTATTTTCAACACTATTATATCGCATGTATATTACATTTATTTTTGTACCTCAGCCTGGGATTGCTTATTCAGATATTGCAAAATAAAGTACAAATTTTATTTATCATGATTACTTTAATATTCGTTCCTTATTTTCCAATAAATTTTATTATTAACTACCCTAGAAAAAAGTATCATTTCAAGGAATTTATATTTTTACAATCCATAATATACAATGGTATAAAAACAGAAGTATTTTCATTTTCTTGTTTCTATAATTAAATAAATGCGCATTCTATAACAAAATTTGTAATTACACATTTTATTGCAACTTGTCGTTTCTCCATAAACTTAATATGTTAATTTTCAATTTTATTTTTTACGATTTAAACCAAAAATACGCATCCTAACGTAAAGTGGTTCTAAGAAAACGTGTAGATACAATTTAGACCAAAAATGTTGTTAAATAAAAAGTTATTGTAACTTGCGTCGTATTTCCAAAAAGTTCACTTTTTTAATTCTAATGTATTCTCGTAAAAAATGAATAATAACAAATTTGTAGATCCTTTTTAGGTGAAAAACTTTTGTCGATGAACTTTTTTCCGTACCTAGTGTCATCTAAAAAAAAATATTTTTTAGTTTTACTGATATTTTTTACGATTAAAACAAAAACTGCGCTTCCCATAAAAAAATGATCATTGCAATTTTAAAGATCTTTTTTGGGTGTACAACTTTTGTTCATAATTTTTTTCCGTACATTGCGTCGTTTATCTAGAAAAATTTAATTTCTTTTATTTTTAATGTTATTCTTCACAATTAAAACAAAAACTACGCATCCTATTGTTACGTCCAACGTAGCATAATTCCCCTTTTATCTTCGTTCCTCCTTTTATTTAAATATCGGAAGGATCTTAACTAAGGGATGAGGAAAATAATTCAGTTGAGGCGAATTTGTATAAAAGATTGAAAGTTTTATTAATAGAATTGTTAATTACAACGAGTTAAGTTTCATTGATGATGACATTGGGGGTTGGTGGTGGTTCCCTTCATGGTCCATTACCTTAAAAAAGGGTTTGGGTCAGGTGTTTTCTTGATGAGAAGGATAAAACAAGGTAACATAAGAAAATCGAGGCACTTACAGGTTATATTATTCAGATTTCGGTGTATTCCACAATAATTTGTGATTACCGGTGAACTTGAATCTCACTGTGTAGAAATCAATTCGACCGAGGTTGGGACAAGTTTTCAATAGTAGGTGATGGATTTCTGGACACTGGGGATTACCAGATTTCTTAACTGGGAGGGATCCGAACCGATGAATTATGCCGTGGTTCTGAACTGAGACGAACTGAAGCGGCGTGTTGGATTAGACTGGACTGAAATGAACTGAAGGGTCCCTTGATGGGGCCCAGGTTATATAATGCCAAAATCTTGTAAATCATCGTTGAAATCCTTGATTCTAACACCTTTCTATTCGGAAGTTCGGCGTATGGAATAGAAGTGGTCTAATTAACCTTCTACTGGTCGACAGAAGCTAGGAGATGCGTGGCAAGTTATGACCTGTTCAATGGCACACATTGATATTTCGGCGCGTGTCATACGAATAGCTTTATTTATATTTAGCGTAATCTTCCGGAGCCTTCAGCTGCTTCACATAGATTCTTAAGTTATTCGATGCTGTCAGGATAGATCCTGATTTATACCAATATTTCGGCTCGAGTAATATGACTAATCTAATAAATCTTTTACAGTAGCCTCGTGGTGTCTTTACTCGAATCGAACAAATCGAAAGATCATTCGATGTAGGCGAGTTATTACTTGTTTTCGTTTTGACATTGATTTTGAGTGTATTTCCTGATGTACACACTTTGGTAAGATTTGAGGCGCAGCAGTTTGAACTTAACATTTACATAAAGTAATAAGTTATTTTGTTTGTCTCTAGTCGCTGGACGTGACAATATCTAAAAATAATTAAGAACAAATATGTAGCTCTTCTTTTTTGGGAACAACTTTTTTCCAATAATTTTTCTCGTAGCTGGTGTCTTTTATCCAAAAATTTAATTTTTTTATTTTCAATGTTGTTTTTCACGAATAAAATAAAAACTACGCGTGCTATCAAAATGTGGTCACTAAAAAAATTTGTAGATCTTTTTTCAGTGCACAATTTTTGCCTATTCATCATTAGTCATGTCTTGCATAGTTTGAGCGCAAAGTTGTGATAATCTTATAATTTTTTTTCATCAAAAAAAGTCACTAGGAGAAATTGTTCGCGTTTTTGAGTAATACGAATAACCGAACGGAGAATTTTTTTATCTTAAAAAAAGTGGCCTCAAAAATATTGAAAGTGCTCTAACTTTCTGAATTTTCATCCAAAATGGCTGGCTAACGAACTTGATCTTCAGTTTAGGACACTTAAAGGGTATACTAAAGCCCAATCCAATCTGTCAATTATTTTGAAAGTCCTAATGCTAACAGACTAAAAATCTACAGACACACAGACAGACACATTCGCGAAAACCTGTTTTTCGGGTTCATCGTGTCTCAAAACTTGGAGATTGGACAAAAACGGGGAGATCTGATTTTTCACAAATCTAATACCTTCTCTGAAGAGAATGTAAAAAGCATTTAAAATGTGTATCTTACATTGGAAAAATTGAAGTCCATCACAATGCAAAATATGTAAAATATATATGTAAAATGATTCTTCAAATAGAAATACGAAAAGTTACATATAAAAAATATATACAATAAAAAATTAATAATATAGGAGCCTCGGTGGCGTAGGCGGTTAGGCGCTTGGACCTCGCGTTAGGGATCCAGAGTGCGATCCCTGAGCTGATACCTCTAGACATTTTTCTATGTACTTTTACTGAGGTTCTGGTCGTTTGGATCCCACTTTTAGCTGTAGGTCCTCCAATAATGCACTTGGCTGTAACCCAGTCCGTGGATTGTGGGGTAAAACACTAGGCTTTGCTTAATATGTCAAATTAGGGATACTGCTCTTTTGAGGTCACTTGATTGCATTACAAAAATTTGTCCGTGGCTGATGATATACAGATACCGGGACATCTTCGTGCAGACTATGAAAATAAAAATGCAACTCTTGACAAAAATGTCTTCGACATGTTGGGCTGTAACCATCTTCAGTTGGAGAAAAAAATGGGCTTTCTCAACTTTTTTATGGGCAAAGTAAAAAAGTCAATTGTTTCTCTTATGGAGTTTAACGTGTAAAAATACAACTTTTTTTTCAAGTTCAATTTTTCATAAGAAGTTATGAACCAATTTATTCAATGTTGGAGTTATTTGTTCTCCGAGATTTCAAAATGGATTTAGTCAACTTTTCATATTTCAGAAATATTATGTAACAATTCTACAAGAAGGAGAAATCTACCAAAATTTCAATACTTGCAGGATTTGGTGAACGCTTTGCACGCTTTGGTGAAGTTTGGCTGGAGTGAAATTTTTACAGAGTATACTTTGAATCCCTGAGAATAAATTTGGAAAAGAACAACTGAAATGGTCAAAGCTTTATACTGAACAAAGGGGTTTGAAAAATGGGTAAAAACTGATAATTTAACAATAGGTTCACCCGTAAGCTATACAGGTGAAGCGTTTATGACGAGTGTCATAAACGGCTAAGTCGAACCTATTCTATTGGAAATTCTAAATACAAATTGACCCTAAAGAGAGTGGTAGAACTCGGGAAAACGGGTAAAGGCACGAACACGCCATAAAATCATAAATAACTCATAACTTTTGAAATTCTATAAATTCCGATATTGGAAGAGGACGTTACATATTATTTTAATTTTAATTTTAAAACATTTAATAATGTTATTTGAAGAATTGATTCAATATAATTTATTTTATTTATTTCAATTCAAAATAACATGGCTTAACAGAAAATATTCGTATTGAAATGGTTTAAAAGTGCTTAAAAACCAGTTGCTTTATTAAAATTTATCAATCAATGATATGTGCAAAATTAAATCGTCGTTTTAAATTTATTTATTGAAATTGATATGCAAAAATCAAAAAGTTTAATATTACGCCAGAAGACGCGAGATACGTAAAAAAACTCTAAATGAAGACTTGTAGGAGTTTTTTTGTGACGCCCAAACATTTTTTATTTTAATATTTAATATTTTCTGGAAAACATTATTTAATAAGGAGTACTATTTGCAGACATTAGATGTTTACTTTCATTTATTAAATATTTCTCAAGACTCATTAGTTATGATATTCAACAATGAACCAAAAAACTGACTATTTTAAATAAGTGCAGAGCTTTTGGTCATAAAAATTATTCCTAATTAACTTTACAAAGCATTATATTTTCAACTTTTGTAATATTCATTTCGACTATAAGTGCGAAGGAGACACACTTATACAAATTAATATTGCTGCCTCTCTTCAACCAACAGCAGTTTTTTAGAGTTAGGGTGTTTAGGGGTAGGGTCATGCAGTCGAAGTAAGCTGTTGACAATGAAAATTTGAGTTTACAGTAAAAAACTTTTAAGCGTAGGTCTCGAGGTAGATAACCACATCAAGGACTGTTACCACATTGGAACGGAGTGAGAAGAAGCCTCCAGTCGCCAAGCAGGTGAATCCTTAGAGTGGACTCACAGTTTTATCACTTCTATATTCCATTACAAAAATTTTTTTAAAAATTTTAGCAAGCTGAAAAATGACTCTACAACGAAACAAAAAAATAGGCAGATTCTGATATTTCCTGGGCTATACGAATTTCCACGCGCCCATGAACATTTAAACAGTCGCTTTTTTTTTGACCACTCTAATGTATATGGGCATTTGTCCAAAACCTGAAGCTTTTCGTAAGAGATTTTGATAGAAAAATAAAATAGCGATACATATGACCTTTCATATATTGCTTCATTGGATTACCAAAATTATATTCCTAAGTTGCTACATCCGTTTACTTAATGCCCTCGCTATTAATGTGATTTAAGAAATATGTCGAGGTTATTCGTGTATTTTTGATATAAGTAAATCAGCGGAAAGCTAGTTTTTTTTTAAATTTTTAGACAGCTCGTAATAGACAATTATGAAATACAATATCCGCAGGTTATATTTTCTCCTTTTTAATTCTTCTTAAAAATTGTTTCTTCATTTTTTTAAAATATCATAATTCGAACATTTTAAACGAATGCCAGAATTACAGGTTATACATTCCTGGGAAATAGCAAACTTCATACATTTAAATTTCTGATTTCGTTACACCAGGACAAATCTCTCAAAAATTGATATAAATATTAAAGCTATCACGCGAGTTTTTAATCGTCGCTTTTCAATGTGTGGGATACGATACTTTTTCTATAATTTGTTTAAAAAGTGCTAGTTTTTGTTTACATGTTTCTTGTGTAAAAAGAAGGCGATTTTTTGTCGATTGACGCAACAATAACACCGTGTTTTCGGAGAAACTGACGGTGTTTTAGGTTAGGGACGGAGTCGGAAAATAGAATGAAGTTGGCTGGGCACGATGCACGAGCACATCCAAGGCAGCACGAACACACCCGGAGTAACACGAAGCAGTTTGCACTTTATTTACTTTTTTCACAGTGCCTCACTTTTGTCACTGAGTCGATTTACTTTTTCCACTCCATCCGTCCACTTCTTTCACTGTTGCCCGGAAAGGTCGGCACTGCGCATGCGCCACGCCATCGACCTAAAATCAGTCACTTTTTACACCAAAAACAGGTGGAAAAACTGGCACTTTTTCGCAAATTATAGAAAAACGGTGTTTATTGGGTCGGCGAGATAATCAGATTTTGCTTAATGGGATTAATAGAGGACAGTCTCTTGAGATGTTCGCTACCTTTTTCTTTTTAGTTTTTAAACTTATAGACCAGTGGAAATAGCTAATCAATTAACAAAAATTCCGAAGGTCTTCAAAAAATTGTATAGTTGTTTTTTTATATGTTGAACATGAAATAAAATTTTGCAAAACGTGATCAAGTCGGCAATTTAAAAAAAACAACTAATTTGCAACATTTGCCCCCCATTGCTCCACGAAAACTCAAAACATTTTGCACACTTGAGTGAGTAATTATAAATTCAGTCTCTATCTTGTATTAAATTTGCAAAACGTTATTGATACGACCACATTATTAATTATGAACAAATTATTATTTTTTTAATCACTTCTCAGCGAAAACACCGAAGGTTTTGCAAAATGTTGTTTCTGCTTTTTTTCATTGAGAGGAGACCATTATATGATTTGCAAAACTCTTTCAAACCTTTCAAAGAAAGGAATTAATCAAAATAATAGTTTTAAGTTCACATGTGCGGAACAAATCGGCTGATCGCTGTTCATAGAACCCACCAACATGTTAACGTGCTGGAATCCACATAGATATTCTTCAAGGTTAACACATCTGATGCAATATTTCGCGAAGCTGATAAGAATTCGCCGTAAGTGATTATAGCGTTTTCAATTAACAATAACTGCCGAACACGGGCGAACTGCTAAATACCGTTGCGTATTTAATTCGGACCTAATAAGAACCTATGCATACTCACTGATAAAAATGTACGTAAGGTAAGGGTGTTGAGCAGGTCACTCGCCGCCTGCAGTTATTATCATTCGAAAACGATATAATCACATAGTTTGAAGCGTTATGATCTTACTTGAAGATTGCATGACATCTATCGAACTTGGTGAATATCAATACAGCTTTTTCGTACGTCAACATATTGATGGGTTCTATTGATAACGATCTTTTGATTTGTTCCGCATAAGTGATATTATAATTACGCTTGAAATTACACATTTAAGGTTGTTAGCGGAATATAATAATACTAATGGAATATTAGGTCTTTCCGAATCCATAGACAGTTTGACTCTCTGCTCACATACGTTTACACAGATTTTTCAGTAAGTATATATAGGTTTTCAGAGGGCCCGTATTAGATACGTAATGGTGTTTATCAGGTCGCTAACGGCTGGTTCTGGACATGAGATAATATAATTAAGTTTGAAATTAGAGACTTAAAGTCGTTAGCGGAATACCATATTATTTATGGAATGTTAGGTTTTTCTAAATCCATAGACATATCGACTCTATGCTTAAATGTATTTACACATATTTTTTAGTAAGTATATATAGGTTCTTGGTGGGTCCGCATTTGATACGTAAGGGTGTTTAGCAGGTCGCTCACAACTGGCAGTTATTATTAATATTGAATTTTCTATGACGTGTATCAAACGTGGAGATTATTAATACGGATTCCCCGTACGTCAACGTATTAATAGATTCTATGAACAGCGATCTTGTGAATCGTTCTGGATACGAGATAGTATAATTAAGTTTAGAATGAGCGATTCAGAGTCGTTAGCGGAATATATTAGGTGTATAAATAAGTTCTACCCGTTTCACGCAACTTTTACTTTATTTATGAAAATCCAACAAAATGCAAGTATTAATTAATATAGTGGCCACTGGCTTCTACTACTGTTCCCGAACGGTCAGGCAATTGATGGGTTCCATGGCGAAAGAAGGCTTGATCTTTTGACGCCATAAAGTCATCCACCAGTTTTCGCACTTCGGCTTCAATTGTAATTTGGTGCTCAGCTAAGCTGTTTTGTAACGAGCAAAAAAGGTGGTAATTAGACCGGGCAATGTCTGGAGAGTAAGCCGGATGCGGCAGAATTTCTAATTGCAATTCTTCTATGGTTTGGCGGACAAGGAATTTAATGTGGCCTGGTGTTGTTGTGCTGTACTGGTCTTCGCCCATGCCCAGAATATCATCTCTTTTTTTGGATTTTTTCGCCAAACGGTTCAATTGAAAAGAGTAACACTGGTGAACGTTACTGTTTTCAACTATTATTCCACTCCGATCCCCCTTCCCACATAGTTCATACATTCTCTTTTCCTTAGAGAGCCGGAACCTATTACAACCCTCCATGCACCCACATCTCATCCTTGCTATAAGCTCCTGACTTCCTTTCTCTCCTTTCTCACACAAATATTCCGCTGTCGCCCTTGGCATAATCCACACATAGTTCCCGTTAAACTTTGACTCTCTTATTCTCTCTTCCCCTGCTGTCTTCTCTCTCTCCATGCCGTTTTCCTCAACCAACTCATATAGCTTCCTTCCTTCCTTCCTCGTGCATCCTTCTCACTTCATCAATCTGCAGTCCATTCGTTCTAAAATAGCTTTCCCTTTCAACCTCCATCTTCCCATCTCCTCTCCTATTCTCCTTCCCCCACGAACACTCCCTAAACAGCTTACTTCCCCTCTCTTCCAAAAATTTCTCCTCATATTCACACGCCCGACTCCCCGCTAGAATCCCTACACTCGATCTCCCCGTCTCCCTCCTGACAATATAATTATGCGTGTTCCTTGCCAGCCCCAGTGTCCACTTCACATACCGCTCCTGTGTCCTATTTACTTCTTCGCTTTCCTTCCACCCCACAACTCTACTTCATACAATAGCACACTCAGCACTAGTGAGTCAAGCAATTTCATTATCCTTCCAAAATCATCTGCGAATAAATTCTTTTCCAATCCCCACACCTGCCTCATCACTACATTTTCCCTCGTCACTCTCTTTTATGTGACCATTCACTCCCCCCTTCCTCCGAAACAAGAAGCCCAGGCACACAAACTCTTTCACCTCCTGCACTGCCTTTCCCTTTCCCTTCCACTTTCACTCCCCTTCCTTATCACTTCCACCTCCTTTTCTGAACACCATAACCTTGGACTTTCCGCATTCAGCTCTAACCTCTTCTTATCCAGGTATCTTCTCAACCTCTTCATCATCTCCTTTAAAGCCTTTTCGCTTCTTGCCAATAACACTATGTCATCTGCATACGCTAGTGACCAAATTCTAACCCCTCCTATCCTGACTCCTCCTACCGCTCCGGCCTCCAGCTTCCTTTTATATCCGCAATTAAAATTGCAAAAAGGGTTGGGCTAAGCGGACACACTTGTTTCAACCCCCTATCCATCCAGAATCCCTCCGAAATCTCCTGCCCTCCTTTCACCTTATCTTTGGTCTCTTCAAATATCTCCCTTTCCCCCTCGATCAGGCCTCTATTCACTCCCCTATCCTCCATTGCCTCCCACAACCATCCCCTATCCACCGACGGAAACGCGCCTTTGAGATCACAAAAGACGCGTACACTCTCGACCCCTTCTTCGCTAATTCTCTATCCATCACGTGCTGCAGAACGTAGATATTTTCGATAGTACTCCTATCCGCCCTAAAGCCCGCCTTCGTCTCCAGCAATATTCCTTTCCCCTCGACATCCTTCCGCAGCACTATTAACCCTTCTCTCCACCCTTGTGGGAATCCCTCCCCCCTCCATACTTTTCACTACCTACTTCAGCCTCTCCCTAACCTCTTGTGTACAAAACAGCCATGCTTCGTTCTCTACCCCATCTAATCCTGCTGCTTTTGACCTTCTTAACTTCCTTATCTGTTCCTCTATCTCTTTTTCACTCAACTCCTTCATCTCTGCCTCCCCCGTTCTTCTACTCCCTGTTCTTCTACGTCCGCCTCTGTCTTAACATTTCCCAACTCCTCTTCCAGCTCTTTATCCTTTTCCTGTTCTTTCTTCTTACACATCAATATAAACCCCTTCCTCATTTCTAGGTACTCCTCCCTTTTCGCAGTACCCTTTTTCCACTTCTTGTACTTCCTCTTCACCTTCCTTTTCATCTTTTTACATTCCCTATCCCATCACGGCTTCACCATTCTTTTCTTCATCTTTTTGAATACCTTCTTTTGTACGCACCTTTTCACTTTCTCTTTTAAATCCTGCCATATCTCTCCCACCGACTCCCCTTCGAAGCTTACCTTCCCTAACTGCTCCCTATACTTTTCTATCGCCTCCCTCGTCCAGCTGACCCTCTCCCCTCTCCGTCCTCAGTTGCCGTACCATTCGCCACCGCCCAGCCACCATCCTCCATCCAGTCCTTTAGAATCTCCCCCTCCTTATTTATTACCTTATCCTTCGATTTCCTCTTCGGTCTTCCACCCTTTCTTTAATTCTTTCCATCCCATCCTTATTGTGCACTGTCACAAACTTACACGTTACCCCTCCTATTTTTACTTCCCTCATTTGCACTCCCTCCCCCTCTTCCTCTCCGTGAGCTTCCTCCACTCATCCATCTCTAACCCCCGTTATAATTCCCCCACAGGCCTTCCCATTCCTTTCTTTCTAACTACGTCTCTACTAGTCCCACAACATCAAATAACCGGATATACGTCCAGAACTCCTCATCCTTCTTCTTTACCCCTGTTACGTTCCAGTACAGCACCTTCACTACTCCTCTACTCTGCATTACCCCCACTCCCCTACTTCCTACGAACCAAATTCCTCTGCACTTCCTTCAGCACCTCTTTCTCCTCGTCCCACACCCACATTTGCTCGCTTATTTTTATTTTCCGATATCCTACCTTCGCCGATCTCCCTTTACTCCTCTCCCTCCTAGCCCTGTCGTACAGCATTCTCTGCACATCCCTTTCCTTTCTCGTCAAATCGTGATCGATGAAAACTTCCTCATCCTTTATCCTATTTCAATTTCGCATTACCCCCAACTTTTCTTCCCAGCTCTCCAACTGCACAACCGGCACTTCTTTCTCCTTCCTCCCCTCCAACTTAATTTTTCCTACCCTGCCTTTAACCCACGCTATGCTCCGTAGCAGCTCTTGCATGCACTCCCTTTCTTCTCCACTCGTTAGCTTCAACCCTCTTATGGCGATATTATTTCTCCTGTCTGCCTTCTCTTTTCTCTCTATTCTCAACTCCATTGCCC
>CAKNXH010058193.1:26903-38047 GCA_932178445.1 Andricus quercusramuli | reverse complement strand
AGGTCTGTTTTTTAATTTTGAATCTTTTTCATGCTCATTTTGCATAAGATTACTCATGATAAGATGGATTTCTGTTCGATCTTAATTTAAAAATTGTTTGAATAGAGACACTAAACAAAGGATTCTTTCCAATCTGCAGGGTTTTATTTATGAATATTTTCTGATTTCTTTTAATTGAGTCTAAATAATTTTACATCAATTTCTTGAAAGAAATCTTTTTATTTAAAAAATTTTGTGAGAAGAACGCACTAAAAATACCAATTTTAGAAATATATAAAAAGTTTTGGATTATTTCTTTTTCCTTTTTGTGAAAATGTAATAATCTAAATACATTGGTTTGAATCATCCACAAATAAAATATTATTTCCATGTATGTCACATTTTTGCATAAAGTAATATGAAATCACCGAATATTGTAATGAATATAAAATTTCCTTGAAATAGTAAAATTTGTCAACTAAAAATCAATGTAGCAGACTCAAATATTTCGCGGCATATTGAGGATTGCAACTTGGCAAATGCCCGCCGTCAAGTAGGTTAGTACATGGTACTGCAACAGCATACGAGTTTTTTGAGAAAATCGTCTAAACGTAAAGGTAAGTTATAAGGTCTGAATGTGCCTGAATGGTAATTTTTTCAATTGTAGAATGCACGTGGACATTTCTGTTTCTACATCCTTTTATCGGTTGAAAACCTTCCAGTGTCACGCAATACAATCAACTGTCCGCAATTTGAGGTCAGAGTGACACCACCCTGATATTTGGATGGTTTATTATATTTCGTAACATGAAAGGTCGTGAATCGTCAAAAGAATGGAATATGAGTGAGGAAATAAATTCTACACTTGAGAAACATTACTATTCGTAAATTTATGATTTACTTTTACGTTTAGCATATTATCTCTAACAAATTGTATGGATTCCTATAACGTCATGCTGAAATACTCAATTCAAGGCTTCCCGCTCTTCGGGCCTCTTTTTTCATTGGTCAGCCACAGACGCGGAGGAGAGTGTGCAGGGAGCGTGTTGGGAGTTGACGGAACTGCGCAATTTGAAATAACCGTATACGGGTGCCTTGAAATAGGGGGGTCTTGAAATAGGGGCGTCTTGAAATAAAGGAGACTTTACTGTATATATATTCTCTACGATGCCCGTGATTGGTAAGAGGGCCCCATGGTTAGGACTGGTCGAACTTGATTGACCAATCAGGTCTTTTTTAAAAAAGCCTGGAGGACGGAAAGCCAAATCGGATTAGTATTATATCCATTGTCCCTATTTATGTTATTAGGGTGTTTCAAGATTTCGATTGCTTCTCTATGTTTTCTTGCAAAAATATTGTTCATTTTTGATATGACGGTTGTTTTGTCAAATAAAATGATATGTCGTGTTCCGATATGATGTTCAGTTAGTGCTGATTGCGTGAAATATTTTAGCCTGACTTTACTCTCATGTTCCTTTACACGTCGACTTACCGCCCTCCCGGTTTCACCAATATAGACTTTGCCATAAGAACAGGGGATTTTATATACTCCCGGATTACTGAAAGGTGGCTTTTTATTTTAGGGTTGTTTAGAAGTTGTCCTATTTTCGCAGATGGTTGAAATATGGTTTGGATGTTGTGTTTGTTGAGAATTCTTCCTATTTGATCTGTGATACCTTAAATGTAGGGTAGGATGGTGATCGTTTTTCTCTCTCTTTCTTTAGTAGGTTGTGTTGAATTGTTTTTTTTAGTGTATTTTCTTATTGCTTTATTAATTTGTTTGTGCAATCGTTTTTTATTAGGATTTGTTTAACATTTTTTAGTTCCTTTTGTAAGTTATCTTTATCTGTTATGGAGACAGCTGTGTATACTAGGGAGTTGATGACCGATTGCTTTTGAGATGGGTGGTGCTGGGAGGAGGCATGTATGTGTCTGTTTGTATGGGTTGGTTTTCTGTAAACTTCACGCCCTAATGTGTTACCAGATCTTTGGCAAACCAGTACGTCCAAGGAATGTAATTTTCCGTTTTGCTCAATTTCCATGGTGAACTGGATATTAGGGTGTATGGGATTGATGAAATTGAATAACTTGTGTAGTTCACAAAAATTCCGGGTTATGCTTGAATCTGTTGAAGATTTTAGTTTCTAGATTTTTCATAAAGATGTTGGCCATTACAGGTGAGATTGGGGATCACATTGCTGCTCCTGAGGTTTGTTCGTAGAATTGGTTATTGAAAGAGAAGTAGCTATTAGTGAGACAGTGTTCCATCAAAGGTGTGAGATTGGAGGGGAAGTTTGCAAAGGATTTAATAATATCGATTGTATCAGAGATTGATCCTTTTGTAAAGAGAGATACTACTTCGAAACTCACTAGGATGTCTTGGGGTTGAATGTGAATCTTTTGTATCTTTCTGATGAAGTCAAAAGTGTTTTGGACGTATGTAATAGAGTTTCCTGTGAAAGGATTCAGTTTTTTGGCGAGAAAGTGTGCTAGATTTTAAGTTGGTGAGTTTATTGCGCTGAAGATCGGTCTGATTGTGATGTTGTTTTTGTTGATTTTTGGGATCCCACTCAGAATGATCGTCAGCGCAATAAACTCAACAACTTACAACCTAGCACACTTTCTCGCTAAAAAACTGAATCCTTTCGCCGGAAACTCTATCACACACGTCCAAAATTCTTTTCACTTCGTCAGAAAGATGCAATAGATTCACATGTGTGTGAGGGTGGAAGCCCAGGAGGTGAGCAGAGTTGTGTGGGGTGCATTGGGGTGATAAAAAGTGGTATTTGGCGTGGGAGTTAGGTGGGATTTACGCAGATAGAGAAAGTAAGGTTAGGTTGGTGAGGAGTCAGGGGAGTTTGTGGTCGGGAGTCTTGGGCCTTTGAGGGGGCAAGGGTGGTTCTAGCAGAGTTAGAGGATGTTAAGGGAGAGAAAGGGGTGTCTGCAGGGGCTGTGAGGAATAGAAAAGAAAAAAAGGGAAATTTAAGAGAAAATTTGGCGGCGATTCTGCACAAACATCTGTCGGTTGCGGTGGGTACTGCATGGAGAGGTCCCAGGTACCAGCGGTAGAGCGGGAGGCAAGCAGTGAGAGTGCTGTCAGTGCTACTAGTGAAATTGACGGGGAGGAAATTTTCCACGTACCAACGCGGACAACAGCGCGTGGTTTCGGGGTCGAGTGGCGCGTCGGGGAGAGGGAGAAGGCGGAACGGTGGGAACGAAGCAAGTGAGAAGGTAAGGGAGAGAGAGTCGAGCACAAGTGACGGGGAGGCTCTCTTGAAGAGGAAGAGAGAGACAGCTGAGAGAGTGCGGACAAAAGCGATTCGGAGAGTCCTTTTAAAAAAGGCGTGAAAACACGTAGGTCACCCCCCCCCCCCAAATTGAGGGAATGTCAGAGAAGGAGGCTCTTGGGATGCTGGTAGGCGTGATCAGGGGGCTAAGGGAGGACGTGAGGGGGACTATGGAGCAGATGGAAGGCATGAGGGAGGACTTGAGATTCAGAGATAAGAGATGGGAAAAGCAGGTGAAAGAGCTGAGGGAAAGAGTCGAAGGGTTAGAGAGGGAAAGAAAAGAAAAAAAGTTAAAATGAAGCAGACGGAAGAGGAGATTAGGGTGTGGAAGGACAGGACGAAAAAAAGGCCTGAGAAGGTGGAGGGCAGGACGGAAATGGAAGTAGGAGACGGGGAAGGGGGGGGGGGCGAGATTAGAGGTATTTGGGAGAGGGTAGAGAATATGATAGAAGGCAAAGTAGGAGAGCGTTTGAAGCTAAAGAGTGGAGAAGAAATGGAGTGCGTGCAAGAGCTGCTACAGAGCATAGCGTGGGTTAAAGGCAGAGTAGGAAAAATTAAGTTGGAGGGGAGGAAGTAGAAGGTAGTGGTGGTTGTGGAGTTGGAGAGCTGGGAGGAAAAGTTGGTGGTAATGCGAAATAAGAATAGGATACAGGATGAGGGAGTTTTCATCGATCACGATTTGACGAGAAAGGAAAGCGATGTGCAGAGAATGCTGTACGACAGCGCTAGGTGGGAGAGGAGTGAAGGGATATCGGCGAAGGTAGGATATCGGAAAATGAAAGTAAGCGAGCAAATGTGGGTATGGGACGAGGAGAAAGGTGTTGAAGGAAGTGCAGGGGGATTTGTTTCGTAAAAAGGAGGGGGGTCGGGGTAATACAGGGTAGAGGAGTAGTGAAGGTGCTGTACTGCAACATAGCAGGGGTAAAGAAGAAGGACGCGGAGTTCTGGCGGTATATCCAGGAATTTGATGTTGTGGGACTGGTAGAGACGTGGGTAGAAAGAAAGGAATGGGATAGAATACAGCCAAAGCTGCCAAGGGGGTATAGGTGGAGACTCCAGGAGGCGGTCAGAGTGAAGAAGAAAGGAAGGGCCAGTGGGGGAATTATAACCTGGGTTAGAGATGGATTAGAGGAAAAAGCTCATGGAGAGGAAGAGGAGGAGGGAGTGCAAGTGAGGGAAATAAAAATAGGAGCGATACCGTGTAAGTTTGTGACAGTGTACAATAAAGATGGGATGGAAAGAATTAAAGAAAGGGTGGAAGACCTGCTGGGCGAAAGAGAGGAGGGTATGGTGGTACTGGGTGGGGACTTTAATGCGAGGATGGGGAGCGAAGGGGGACTTTACAGGGAAGGGGAGAGCTTTGAAAGGAAATCGAAGGATAAGATAATAAATAAGGAAGAGGAGATTCTAAGGCACTGGATGGAGGATAGAGGCTGGGCGGTGGCGAACGGTATTGCAACTGGGGACGAAGAGGGAGAATACACATATGTAAGTAAGGTGGGGGTATCGGTGATAGACTATGTGGTCATGAATATGCAAGGATGGGAGGAGACGGAAAAATTCGCAGTAGAGGGGAGGGTGGAATGAGACCATCAGCCATTAAGTCTGTGGATAAGAGGTGAGGGTGGCGGAAGACAAGGCGGGGAAGAAGTCTCGATAGGGGAGAGGGTCAACCTTGACGAGGGAGGCGATAGAGAAGTATCAGGAGCAGCTAGGAAAGGTACGCTTTGAAGGGGAGTCGGTGGAAGAGATATGGGAAGATCTGAAAGAGAAGGTAAAAGGGTGTGTGCAAAAGAAGGTATTTAGAAAGAAGAAAAAAGGAATGGTGAAGCCGTGGTGGGATAGGGAATGTAAAAAGATGAAACGGAAGGTGAAGAGGAAGTACAAGAAGTGGAAAGAAGGTAATACGAGAAGGGAGGAGGGCGTAGAAATGAGAAGGTGTTGAGATTGATGTGTAGGAAGAAAGAACAGGAAAAGGAGAAAGATCTGGAACAGGAGTTAGGAAATGTTCAAACAGAGTGGGACGTCCGGAAGATAATAAATAGGTTTAGGAACCGTAGAGTGGGCTGAGATAGAGAAGCAGATAATGAAGTTAAGAAGGTCAAAAGCGGCAGGGCAGGACGGGGTAGAGAATGAAGCATGGCTGTTCAGTACACAAGAGGTTAGGGGGAGGCTGAAGGAGGTAGTGAAGAAAGTATGGAGGGGCGAGGGATTCCCAGGAGGGTGGAGAGAAGGGCTAATAGTGCCACTGTATAAGAAAGGGGATAGAGATAGGCAGGAAAATTATAGAGGGATTACGCTAATGAATACGGCGTATAAGGTATACGCGATGGTGGTGGCAGAGAGACTGCGGAAGGATGTCGAGGGGAAAGAAATATTGCCGGAGACGCAGGCGGGATTTAGGGCGGGTAGGAGTACTATCGACAATATCTACGTGATGCAGCACGTGGTGGATAGAGAATTAGCGAAGAAGGGGACGAGAGTGTACGCGTTTTTTGTGGATCTCAAAGCCGCGTTTCCATCGGTGGATAGGGGGAGGTTGTGGGAGGCAACGGAGGATAGGGGAGTAGAGAGAGGCCTAATTGAAAGGGTAAGGGAGATATATGAAGAGACCAAAGACAAGGTAAGAGGAGGGGATTTCCGAGGGATTCTGGATGGATAGGGGTCTAAGGCAAGGGTGTCCACTTAGCCCAACGCTTTTTGCGATTTTAATTGCGGATATGGAAAGTAAGCTGGAGGCCGGGGTGGTAGGAGGAGTAAGGATAGGAGGGGTTAGAATTTGGTCACTAGCGTATGCAGATGACATAGTGTTGCTGGCAACCAGCGAGGAGGCCTTAAAGGAGATGATGAAGAGGTTGAGAAGATACCTGGATGAAAAGGGGTTCGAGCTGAATGCGGAAAAGTCCAAGGTTATGGTGCTCAGAAAAGGAGGGGGAAGGGATAAGGGAAGGGAGTGGAAGTGGATGGGAAAGGAGGTACAGGAGGTGAAAGAGTTTGTGTACCTGGGCTTCGTGTTTCGAAGGAATGGCGGAGTGGATGGTCACATAAAAGAGAAAGAGTGAGGAGGGAAAATGTGGTGATGAGGCAGGTGTGGGGGTTGGGAATGAAGTTATTCGCAGGTGACTTTGGCAGGAGAATGAAATTGTTTGATTCACTAGTGATGAGTGTGCTATTGTATGGGGTAAAGGTGTGGGGGTGGAAGGAAAGTGAAGAGGTAAATAGAACGCAGGAGAGGTATGTAAAGTGGACCCTGGGGTTGGCAAGGAACACGCCTAATTATATTGTCAGGAGGGAGACGCGGAGAACGAGTGAAGGGATTCTAGCGAGGAGTCAGGCGTGTAAGTATGAGGAGAAATTTCTGGAAGAGGGGGGAAGTAAGCTGGTTAGGGAGTGTTGGTGGGAGAAGGAGAACAGGAGAGGGGGTGGGAAAATGGAGGTTGAAAGGGAGAGGTATTTTAGAACGAATGGACTGCAGATGGATAAAGTGAGAAGGATGCACGAGGAAGGAAGAAAGGTGTATGAGTTGGTTAAGAAAAACGGCATGGAGAGAGAGAAGACAGCAGGGGAAGGGAGAATAAGAGAGTCAAGGTTTAACGGGAACTATGTGTGGATTATGCCAAGGGCGAGAGCGCAATATTTGTGTGAGAAAGGAGAGAAAGGAAGTCAGGAGCTTATACCGAGGATGAGATGTGGGCGCAGTGAGGGTTGTAATAGGTTCTGGCTCTCTAAGGAAAAGAGGATGTGTGAGCTATGTGGGAAGGGGGATGCAAGAGTGGAGAACTGGTTGGAGGAGTGCGTAGAGGTGAAAAGGAGTGGGATAAGCATGGAGGTATTGATGCATGAAAGGGGGGACAAAAGGGCAGTAGCATGGGTGAAGGGAGTGTTGGGTAAGATGGAGAAGAAGAGAAGGAAGGAGGAAGAGGAATGGAGAAGGAAAGATTGTAAATAGAGGGGGAAATAAATATAAGTAAGCAGTAGATATAAGGAAACTGTAAATATTGTAAATAGTAGATAAGTTTTAAGTATTAGGCGCGGAGGCAGAGTTTGGCAAGGCGAGCTAAAGCGAGAGAGTAGGGACATGCGTGCGAGGCGAAGCAAGGAAGGCAAGGCGTTAAGAGCGAGCGGCGTTAGAGATGAGGTGTGGAAGGATGTTAGTTTTAAGAAAATTCTGTGAAAAAAATGGAAGTGTAAGCAAGTCAATTTTTTAAAGCCATCAGACTGAAAAATAAACGTTTATCTATATATTAAATTCTTTGCAAACTTTCACTCCAATCTCACACCTTTGATAGAACACTGTCTCACTAATACCTACTTCTCTTTCAATAACCAATTCCATGAACGAACCTCAGGAGCATCAATGGGATCTACAATCTCACCAGTAATAGCCAACATCTGCATGGAAAATCTAGAAACTAAAATCTTTAAAAAATCCAAGCTTCATCCGGAATTTTGTTGCCGTTACGGTGGCCAAACTTTTGTCATCTGGAGACATGGACTAGATGAACTACACAAGTTCTTCAAATTTATCAGTCCAGTACACCCTAATATCCAATTCACCATGGAAATTGAACAAAACGGAAAATTACCTTTCTTGGCCATAATAGTTTACAAAAGATCTGATGACACATTAGGACGTGAAGTTTATAGAAAACCAACCCATACAAACAGATACCTACATGCCTTCTCCCACCACCACCCATCTTAAAAGCAATCGGTCATCAACTCCCTTGTATACAGAGCTGTCTCCATAACAGATAAAGATAACTTACAAAAGAAAATACAAAATGTTGAAGAAATCCTAATACAAAAAGTTTACAAAAACAAACAAAATAATAAAGCAATAAGAAAATACACTCAAGAAACCAGGTCAGCATGACCTACTAAAGGAAGAGAGAGAAAAACGATCACCATCCTACCCTACATTCAAGGTATCACCGAACAAATAGCACGAATTCTCAACAAACACAACATCTAAACCATTTTTAAACCACCTGCAAAAATAGGACAACTTCTGAACAACCCTAAAGATAAAAAGGCACCTTTCAGTGATCCGGGAGTATATAAAATCCCCTGCTCTTGTGGCAAAAGTCTATATTGGAGAAACCGGGAGGGCGGTAAGTCAACGTGCAAAGGAACGTGAGAGTAAAATCAGGCTAAAACATTTCACACAATCAGCACTAGCTGAACAGCTTATCGAAACAGGACATAGCATTTTATTTGATAGAACAACCGTCATCGCAAAAACGAACAAGGTTTTTCCAAGAAAACATAGAGAAGCAATCAAAATCCATGGGGCGCTCTGGCCAATCGCAGGCATCGTAGAGACTTACATATACAGTGAGGCCAAATTCATAGTAGTCATAGTCATAAGTGCGAAAGAGATGGTCTTATGCGCCATTTACTAGTGTCTCACTTGCACTCACGCTTCCCTATGCCTACTATGAAGTTGACCTTACGGTATAAAAACAACATCATAACCTGAAACTTCAGTTTCAGGCCAGTCCTGAAGAAGTGAACTGCAATGTTCACGAAACGTTGGCAACATTCATAGTTTCACACACAGTTGAAACCCGAAGAAGCTTCAATTTAAAATTTTAAAATTTTTTATTCACTTTTATATTGTTATGTAAAGCATATTTACATTCTTTTTAAACTGAAAATGTGTTTTTGGCATATAAGGGTGCTTATTGGGACTTTTATATATAAATATATTCACTGACTTAATAAGCACCTTTATATCCGTCACACATTAGAGGTAAAACGTGGTTTATCGGGTCCTAAGTATTTAAATTTAATTTTTCTTCCACTGTGTCTTAGATATACTAAATTAGAGTTCGTAGGTTTTTCTGCACTTAGCTGAGAAGTCTATGTAAAGGGTTAATTTCAATATGTAAATTTTTTTGCAGATATAAAAACTCAATATTGTATACATTAATATCTAAGATATATTTTCCGTTGTAAATTAGCTTTCTTGAACCGTACATCACTTTTATATTGTTATGTAAAGCATTTTTACATACTTTTTAAACTGAAAATGTTTTTTTGGTATATAAGGGTGCTTATTGGGTCTTTTATATATAAATATATTGGTCGACCCAATAAGCACCTTTATGTCCATCACAGATTAGAGCTAATGCGTGGTTTATCGAGTCCTAAGTATTTAAATTGAATTTTCCTTTCACTGTGACTTTTACATACTAAATTAAAGTTCATAGGTATTTCTGTAATTTGTCGATAAGTCTATGTAAAGCGTTAATTTTAGAATGTTAATTTTTTTTCAGATATAAAAAATCAATATTGTATGCATTAATATTTAAGATATATTCTCCGTTGTAAGTTAGCTTTCTTGAACCGTACATCGCTTTTATTGTGTTATGTAAAAAAGTTTTTCATTATTTTAAAACTAAAGATGTTTTTTTATATATAAGGGTGCTTATTGGGTCTTTTGTATATAAATATATTTACTGACCCAATAATTACCTTTATATCCATCACACATTAGAGGTAAAGCGTGGTTTATCGGGTCCTAAGTATTTAAATTGAATTTTTCTTTAGTATGTAAACAATTTCTGCAGACATAAAAAATCAATATTGTATACATTTATACCAAAGATATTTTCAAGTTCGGCAGAACTCCCTTCAATTCAGCAGAATTCTCTAATGTTCGACAGAATTTTCTTGAGATCAACAGCATTCTCTTGAATAATGTAGAATTCTCCAGAATTTAGTAGAATTCTCCTAGGTTTGGCAGAATTCTCTTGAATTTAGTCAAATTATCCTGTTTTCTTTCGAATTCAGCAGAATATTCTTGAAAAGAGAATTCTGCGGAACTTGAAAGATGCTGCTGATTTCAAAAGAATTTCGCTATTTTAGAAAAATCTACTGAATTCAAGAGAATTTCACTGATTTCAAGAAAATTTTTCTGATTTCAAGAAAATTCTGTCAAACCTAAGAGAATTCTACTAAATTGAAGAGGATTTTACATAATCGAAGATAATTCTACTGAATTCAAATGAATGATACAGAATTCTAGAGAATTTCACTGAATTCAAAAGAATTCTGCTGAAATGAAAAGAATTCTACAGAGTTAGAGAGAATTTCGCTCGTTTTAAGAAAATTCTGCTGATTTTAAGAAAATTCTGCTGAATTCAAGAGAATTCTTCATAATTCAGGAGAACTCTACTGACTTCTCGAAAATTCTACAAAAATCAAGGGAATTTACAGAATTCATGAGGATGCTGTCGAATTTGGTTGATCGGAGAAATTATACGAACTGAACTTGTTTATATAAATATTTATAGTTAAAAGTCTGTCATAAGGACAACCGCAGGATCTCGCCGCGAGCGGGTGCTAATCAAAATTGCACGCGCTCACAGCGAAATCAAGGTAAAATTTCAGCTGTAACCACGTCTCACGACCGTGAGATGGGTGGTTATAGTCTGCGCGAATTCAATACGATGATTCGGCGAAAATCTCGTGCACCCTGAGGACACGGAGCGACCCAAGGACGACCGCCTTCTGCATTTTCCCCGCAAGTGTCTCAGCATTTTGTTGACACTCATGGATGCTTTTCAGGCTATTAACAAGTGCAACCTTGGCACCTCCAAGAGCGTCGATGACCAGGACGATTAGCTTAACAGAATATTCCGGGTATAACCGTCGCAACTCCCTTATAAGGTCTCTATACCTCTCTTTCTTTTCTTTCTCCTTCATTGGGACGTTTTTGTCAGCTGGTGCCGAAAATTCGACAAACAACATGGTTCGCTCTCGAAGTCAAGAAGAACTATGTCAGGTCTTGAATGCGCAACAGAAACAATCGTCGAGAATATAAAGTTCCAGTATACAGCGGCACTTCTCATTTTCGACAATTGACTCTAT
>CAKNXH010058193.1:8991-24149 GCA_932178445.1 Andricus quercusramuli | reverse complement strand
ATAGATAGATAGATAGATAGATATATATATATATATATATTATAAGTAAGGGTAATTAATAATATTAGCGGAAACATTAATGTCCAGATGTGGTTAAAGTAGATCCGGTACTTGATGTTTCTTATCCTTAGCAACTATGCCTTCAGCTTCAATCAGCTGTTCGTTATCTACATTTTCCAGAGGGAGTTCATCAACAGGAGGCTACTGTTCTACTTTGATTTTGACGGTAGCTATTTCAACGACCGAAAGCAATTTTCTGTTAATTATTGAGCGGTTTTGTTCTGCTTGATTCTGTTCATTTATTCTTGTGGCTAGCTACGGTTACCTACGTAAAAAGAGACGATGATGTTCTCTCCTCAGACTTTGCCCGCTTTTTACTGCCAAAAAGTAAAGGTGCATTATATCTCTGTTCATCTTGTCTCATTTCAATCGCTTTCTTTGTTGCTGAATCTTTGCTTGTGTATCTAGTTGAATGAGGCCATCTGCTTCTGAAAGGTTGCGGTGGTACTGGATCATCATGAGTATGTGAAGGAACATCAATAGCATGATGATAGTGTATTGCTTCACTGGTAGCCGCTTGATCTTGTGGTACTTGCTGGACGTATAGATAAATAATAATAATTATTATAATTATTATTGGCCCACCTCTTCCCACAGGTACTCATTAGGCGGTACTTCGCTATCAAACACGGTCGCGAACGCGTCAAGTGTTTACTAAATTTGCTGATGTCAGTCGCTGTTCGCAGGTTAATCTTTCTTGTATATTCGTCAAATTTTTCCTTATTCTACTACAGGATGGGGGTACACATACTGAAGAGTCCGTTTATAGGGACTCAAGCCCTATACACCTTCCTTGCATTCGTCATCACCCCTATTACTTACTAACAGAGGCCGGGTCCAGCGATTATTTACAAAAATACTATGAACGGAGGACGATACACACAAATTCACGCACATAGAAAGAATTAAGAAAGGTTAAAAGGAAAGAGAAGTTTATTTAAAATAAAAATGTAATGAAACAAAATATAATGTAGCATAACAGTGTTATTTGCCGTGTAATCAGGATGGCCTTCATTGTAGAAGACGGCTAGCCATTATCATTTTAAACGCCAGCACAGTTCCGGATGATCTGGAGTAAAAATTTTATTTCACACAAACTTAACCAAAGCGTGCGATAAGTGCGATAAGGTTCGTAGCTTATTATAAATAATGGAACTACAGCCAAACAAAAAAATAGGCACATTTTTATTTTGCCTAGAATATACGAATTTCCAGTCGCCCGTGAAAATGTAAACAGTCCCTAATTTTGGACCACTCTACCCTTATACGATCAGGATCTTCTGCTTAAGCTCCGTGTATTTCTCGATCTTCTCAGTGTATCGGACCTGAATGTTTTTATTTGAGGGATTATGTGTGATGATGTCAGACTGTATGGCTTGTCAGAATAGTCCTATCCGAGTAGAGGAGATGATATTCATTAGGACGTATAGAAAAAAATTAATATTTTGCTTTTGTTTTTGTGAATAATCGTAAAATTCGCAAAATATTAGGTATTTTCAACTATTACAAGTTAAAAAATGGTTATTTCTCGTCCAGATAGGCGGTAAAAAATTCATATTGTATCCCTATATATTCCTACAAAGTATAGTCCCAATGAAAAAATGTCCTGTGTTCCACGATTTCCGTGAATTCCATGAATACGTGCGCTCAGCCTTTTCTTTTATTCAAAATCAGAGTCGATTCCGGAGAGGGTACAAAAGAATGGTATTTTTGTGTGCCTGGCCCAGTTTTTGCCGAATCGATTTTGAAGGCTTTCACCAACAGCTGTATTATTTTCTTTAGAGATGAAATATATTGCAGAAAAATCATTTTGCATCAAGTATTAGAACCACTGAGACAATACAGCACGCCTCCTAGCGCTGCGGCTACTTGGCGCGGGGCATCCGCGCTCTTATGGCCTTCTGCAACTCAACCAATATTTTCCATCTCATTTTCATTTTGGGATGTTTTCCAAGAGAAAAAATCCAGTTCTTTGCCAGCTGACTTGAAAAAAATGCTCCATTTGGAGAAAAACTCTAAAATGTTTTTCAAATGAAGGTGAAATCATTTTTTTATTGTATAATGATTATTATTATTGTGAGATTTGTTAAAAGACCTTTCTAAAGCCCTTATAAAAAAGTGAAATTGGATATCTGTATCAGGAATTATGTGCAGTTGAATGTTAGCGGTTGGGGTGAATCGTCGCAAATACAGGCCCCTGTATCTTGACAACCCGTTATACTATTTGCGCCTTTACAGATTTTGAAAAGGTCAACTGGTACTATAATTTGGCGGAGTTTTAATAAGATTGTCGACAATAAAATTTTAGGCGGGCACACTTGGCAAATTTTATCCCATATGATGCAATGTGCATTTTTACTGCTTATCCGGATTAGAAATAACTGTTTTTCAGCTTGTAATATTTAAAAATATATAATATTTAGTGATTTTTACGATTATCCATGTCACTTTAACATGAACGCGTGAACACAAGATATTTTTCCATTGGATCTATACTAAGCATATGCATTTTTTATTGCTTATCCGAATCAGAAATAACCATTTTAGAGCTTGTAATAGTTAAAAATATATAATATTTCGTGAATTTTAGGATTATCAATGTCGTTTTAACATGAACGCGTGAACACAGGACATTTTTCTTTTTGGTCTATACTAAGCAGGTACATATGTGGATACAGTATGATACTTTTTGAGCCTTTAGAGGTGAGAAATCTATCATTATTATTATTTCATATTTTGACATTTTTTGACATTTTTTTAGGACTCATATTTTTTCCTCTAGTAAGCCAAGATTCAAGATTCAAGTACAGTGGCCAGCCAGGGATTAAATTTATTAGAAAAGTGACAGTACACATAAATATCCGACAAATACAACACACATTAAAATACTGTAAATTCAAAGTTAAGAAACATACACTTGAGTCATATTTAAAAACAAAAATGGAGTCTTATTATGGGAATGCCACTTTCTCCTTAAGAGGTCTAAAAAGTCTCGGACTATGCGACAGGTTTTCAGTAAAACTGCCTCTTGGACTGCACCTCACACCGTATAAATTCCCAGGTTATTCGGATCACTCTTTAATCTCACTTGGACCTTACTCGTAGCTGGAATCAGTAGGGGATGAATTAACTACTATGCTATACTTCTCTATTTTGTTCGTATAACCCTCTCGGACGTTTCTGTCACAGTGAACTTCAACGGCAATAACTTTGACGTGCTGCGACTGCTTGTCAAACTCCACAGTGACGGGCCTATTGTGTGGCCCATAAGGATAGTCCGATCCCAGCTTAGGCGGTTGTACTCATTTTCGAGGACGGCCGTTGGGACGTTCTTGTAAAACGACATCCATTCCAGCAGTCGAGTCCGGTTTAAGGCAATCTGTTGTACGATCCAAGCTAAATCATTGTGTCTATGATTATATTCATTATGAGCTAAGTTTGTGCAGCCATCAATGATGTTACTGACGGATTCATTGGGATCGGCATATAGCCGGCAATGCAATCTATTTGAAGAGTGAGAGCATGGATGTTCGCGTCATTCGGATCAGCGTGACTCAGAGGCGTGTAATTCTTATATTCTTCATAGATGGTGTTGTAAAGTGGATTGTCCTGCTTGCTATTGAAATATGCATTCACTTGTGTGATCTGCGATGTACGAAATTGCCGGACATCCAACACGCCTCTATCTTCCCAACAACGTAGTAGGACTATCCTCTCACATAGTGAATTTATGTGGTGGATTTGATTTGATGAGCCCGAAAGAGTAGGTGAGGAGCGGAATCGCTTAGATCGTAAGGCATATCCTTAACAGCAGTATGAAAAGTTCCTATCAACTGTAGGATGCCTAGATATTTAAACAACTCATCTTTCGTCATTGTGTCAATGAATGCCTGATTTTCAAGCCCCAAATCCGCGTTTACAGCGCGTCCTTTTTAAGTGCAGTTCTCTGTACTTGTCTAGCCCGAACTCCATGTGCATTTCTTTTTAAAATTGCAGGATGATGATGTCGATTAACTTCTACAGTTTTTCCCTCGAGCTGGGGTACACATTTTCCCATCCTGTCTTTCTTTACGCTGTACCTATAGGACGTGTTGTTGGTCCTGCTAAGTGGGTTCAGCGCAAAACAGAACCAAAAGTCTGGAGATCCTTGGAATGCCATGATCAAAGTATTGAGTTTCGCACCCCATCGTTTCATTGCATGACTTCCTGAGAAACTCAAGTAAGTAATTGGTAAAGTTGCCTGCAAATTCCGACTAAGTGGACAAGCTATTTCGATGATGTAGATTCTTCCACCTTTTTTCTCATGCATCACGATGTCTGGTCTATTAGCTCGGATACGATGATCTGTCTGGATATTAGATGCCTCACTATCCAATTCATGTTGACCTAACGTTTTGAGGTGCTCGCCGTAGAAGGCTTTTTGTCTCCATTGCGTTTCCAATTCGTCTATGGTTTCGGCCCTGATATTTGAGGCCTCCTCTTAGGACACATTTAGGGGCGTATAATCGAGGTCCGCTTTACAGATGGTGTTGTAAAGCGCAACATATCGCTTCCTGTTACAATAGTGTCTTAACTGCATAACTTCTAACTTACACAGTTCCTTGAGATCTACAATGTCCCTACCCCTTCTATGTCGTGGTAGAACTAAGCTTTCAATCGCCGAATTACTGTGTTGCATTCGGTGCTTCGTCATTTCTACGTGGATGGTTCTGTTTAACCTTTCAAGGTCGGTGTTTGACCATTTGATGAGCCCCAAAGAGTACGTGAGGACAGGGATGGCATAGGTGTTGATTGCACTGATCTTGTTTGAGGAGTTAAGAGAACTCTTCAGAAGCAATCTGAGTCTTGTAGTGAAGGCAGTCGTTAGGCGTTTCTTAACTATCGTATGCTGAATACCCTTCAATTCGAGAATGATCAGGTATTTATATGACTCGCCCTCAGCTATTGCCTCGATGTCATTCTCGTATTCGTTCTCTAGCTCTGCGGTCCCTAATTTTCCTCTTGTTAAATGCACCGTTCTGCATTTATCTAGTCCGAATTCCATGTGGATATAATTGGAAACTGCTTTGTGACATCGTTCTCTTGCTGCAGTTTCTGGTCTGAACGAGCGTATAGCTTCAGGTCATCCATGTATACAAGATGGGTCAGTTAATGACCATCCTCATTATCATGGATCTTGAACCTATGAGACACGCTATTTAGTGTTTTGCTTAATGGGTTTAATGCTAAACAGAACCATAGAAATGAAGAAGTCAGCTTGAAGGATACACATCTGAATGCTTATTTGTAAAAATGTATTATTTAGAGCTTACAGCCATCAAGTAAAATGAAAAAATGAAACTACTTGAAAGTTCGTTTATCAATACGACGTTTCGGCTATCACTGCTTGCCTTTTTGAAAGTAACCTGAATGAATACAATGATGATAGTAAATCATATATAATAAATTAATAAACAAGTTTTACATTTGTAAACAAATTAAAAGTAAAAATAAAAGTGCCTGAATTAAGCTTTTCGAAAGAAACAAAAACTTTCAATTTTGAAGTCAATACATATCTGCAGTTTTAATGTCATATTTTCTTATTATTATATTAAAGTACGGCTCCAAAATAAAAGTAGATATATAAAATATCGTCCGTTTAAAAAATTCCTCATAAATATTGGAGAGGTTTTTCATTCTGAGGCTACAAATTTAATTAAAAAAATAATCTTCATAATATTTAGGGACAACGACGAACATATGACTAAACAGAAAAATGAAATACATTGAGGCGATTAATACGTTGATAAGTATATGGGTGGAATCTAAAGGAACCGCAAATGAGGAAAGCCCGCCAAAGAACTGTATTATTTGATAATATTTAGGTAAAAATTTTAATATTATTAAAATCATAATAAAAGTAAATGTCGGAATTCCGACAGTGCCATGATAAACCTGTATTCAAATTACCAACTCTACAATCTCTTTTGTATTCAGTCACTCTAGTTGTTAGTCTCCTACCTGTTTCGCCAACATAGCCTTTTTCACAACATTTACATTTTATAAGATATAGAATTCTAGACAAATGTTCTATGTATCACTATCCATTTTGTTTCGTAAAAATCTATTGAGTGTTTTTATTATTGAAATAAACATATATGTTAAATTTGTTTCAAGATCTTTTTAACTTTTCGGAAAGTCCTTCAACGTATGCTAACGTGACTTTGAAATCAGATTTTGATGTGAAAACATCGTAGACCTCGTTATGAGAAGTCGCGCCTGATTCAAATGAAACCGCCGCAGAATTATGTGCAGAACGTAAATTTGGACCATTCGGGACTAACGAGTGGAAGTCGTGCCAAAAGATGAGTTCCGGAGACGCCCGAACGGCCTTTTACCAATGGGTGCGCGTTTCGTTCGCTTGCATTTTTGTTTGCGTCATTTTGCACGTTATGTCGCGTTGCGGTGCTCGTGTCGAAATTGCAAATTTATGATTTTTGAGATTTTCAAGTGGTTATATTCCGTTTTCTCCCTTAAATACAGAAAATAGCTCTAAAATATTTTCACCTCTGTGAAAAGTTGTGAATACATAGTAGCAAGATGGCCACAGGTTAGCGAAAACCTGCAAAATCAGTGAAAAGTCTGAGAAATTTGTTAATCAGGGAACGTTAGGAATAAGTCACATACACAAAAAAATATTGAAAAAGTTGAATAATCGAAACATTTTTGGGGAACCAAACCTCAAAAGATGTTTTGGATTACAAAAGCTAAAACCCAAATTCAATGAGATTTCGGACAGTGGCTTGAGCATCTTATATTTTGTGTGTTGATTTACGACCCGTATGTAATTTCACGGTCGACGAGGGAAAATTTACGTCCTGCATGTATTTCTTTAGGGCGGACACAGGTCGAGAAGAAAAATATGTATTTTTACAGAATTCTGCTTATTTACTATGTGGCACACCGATCGAATTATTTCCATCGTCGCAGGATTTAATTTACACCAACTTTTTTTTACAGTGTATTAATTAAACCTTTGATTAAACCAATCTATTGACAACACCATTGATGCGAATTATGATTAAGATATATAACCAGTCCACGACGGTTTTTTATACAAATTGTTATTAAATTACCTGTGTTTTTATAATCTGTAAATCAAGGTAATTTATTGAATTATTTTGTTCAGCTTCAAATGTAAACTGGTATGGAATCTTTTATACTATTAAAAGAATTTATGAAATCATCAATTTTTTCAGTAGGAATAATAGCTAAAATATCATCTAATAGCATAATGCGTATTGATCTAGTTATCCTTGGTTGTTCATGATTAAAATATTTGATTCTTGTACCCCAAAGTATCATCGCACGACTTAGAAAGTCGATGATGCGTGGGCAGAATTTGTAAATTTTTAAGACTTCAAGCAAATAGTCATGTGGTACGGAACGAAACACTTGCTGTAGTCAATATATGCCATGTGCCATGTCCTTCTCGTCACAGTGAGAATATACCTTATCTGCAATGATAGCTGTAAGGCATTTATAAATTGTTGGAAGAGAGGCTATCGTTCGAAATTTAGAGGATTTTTAGCTTCTGGTTATTTAAGCAACATATACGCAGTACATTTAAGCATAAAGCCTGGCATCAGATCTGGGTATTTGATTATCTTCTGAAAACACCTTGCCAACGCAGGATGCACTCTTGTCAGGTACTTGTACCAGAAGTTGTGCACTATATCTGGACATAAAGCTTTCTAGTTACTTGCCTTTTTCAAAACCCTTCAAACATCTAAAGCTATCATGTTAGTCAGCTCCATTTCAGGGTTATTGCTTGCTCTTGCTCTCTCTAGTTGGAACCACGCAGTGCCCTAATTGCTTCTGTTAGTTTTTCCCCAAACACCCGACCAGTAGTTAGTCATGTCTTCCAATCCGGTACTTCTGTGTCTTGCTGGTTATTTTGCTTTACACTCAGTTCACGATAGAACCTTCTTTCATCTGCCTGAAACGTTCGATTTTGTTGCCTTCTGCCGTTGGGATTCTATAATCTTATCCAATATTGCTAGTGCCAATATGTCGATGTACCGAGGGTGGATGATTTTAGTAACATGGTATATCAGCTTTCTGGTTCTATTTCCTTTCTTGTATTGAGTCAATCGACCCAATTTGCATTTTACTATGCTGACAACCATTTCCAACCTGATCTTCCATGGTGGATCTCGATTCCTTCCTGGGGCAAAGACTGCAATTGTAGGCCTAATTCTGTGGTCCAACGTTCTAATGGATCCGGCACTTTATGTATTTTGTCCCTAGCACCTATACCTTCAGCTTCGATTAGGCCTTCATTGTTCACATCTTCCAAAGGGAGTTCGTCAATAGTAAGCTGATGTTCCGCTACCATTCGGATGGTAGCTATTTCAACAGCCGAAAGCAGTCTGTTTACAGGTATTGAGCGATTTTTGTCTGCTAGGTTTTTTTGGTCTGCTAGCCAAAGCATCCTCAGCAGGCACAGTTGATGTTCCACTGTTTGCCATTTGACGTAGATGTTCTTGCTGGCCAGCTGTTTGATTAGTGAGATCTGCCTGACCATCTCGCGGCTCACCGTCACCGCCGTCCCGCATGCTGTGGCTCCCAGCGGTGGCTCCAGGGGTGCCCCGACGTTCCTCGAGAAGCAACAAGCGTTTCAAAAAGTTCAAAAGACTCCATGATTTCTATGGGTTGAGGTGTTCCTCTTCGTTCTCTCTCTGTCTGGCATGAAAAACCCTAATAGTAGCAATTCTACAGTCATCATAGCCGTTAAAGTCATAAGAGGAAAGCTCAGACCCTACGGCGAAAATAATTATTTTATATTATTAGGAAAAGTCCCTTTCGGGGTAAGCGTGATGCGTTAGGTACCAGCTTCGTTATAATACCGGGGATTAAGGAATGTATATGGTAAAGGTAAGTAAGGAACGTGTAGGGGTAAGGATAGATTTTAGAGTATTTTATAAGTGACATGTTGCTTATGCAAAAAACACAATTGTCCCAAAACACCGCTCCGACACGGATCGCTGACCAGTTCCACTTGAAATCACCCCCTTGTACATTACGGTCAGTCTTGGGTAGTAACTTCTTACAAGTAACTAAGTTACTGAAAATATACGTGACACGTAACATTTAGGGTATATTACTTATTATTTCAAATAAGTAACTTGTAACGTACCTCATTTACTTTTTTCAGTAAGTTATAAGTGGTACACACTAATTGTAAGCAAGAGCAAAATCAAGCAGGTATGGACAAATTTCTTATTGTCTTTAACAAATGACTATGTTTCTTTGAACTGCCTACCTGATTTAGAATAGATTTTGTTGTATAATATGCGAATAATAAACGTTTATTTTTTCTCTTTAAGGAGCCAGCTAAAGTATTGAGAGAAACTTTACGAAATGGTCTACCTTTGAAGGACAGATTAGTTATTAAACTGGAAAATGATATGCGGTACGGAGAAGTCAGATTTGATCATTGGCTGCTTCATGCAAAGGTATTTATCATTTTGGTAATCACTAATTGTAAGTTTAATGAAGATTTAATAATACGTTTAATAGAAAATTCTAATGATTTGAAGATTGAAACACATAGAATATAATTTTTGTACGTCCATCTGAAAAGTTCCCATGTTGTTAATTCTAGTTTTAGGGGTCCTCCATAAATTAAGTAAGGATTATATTTGGAATTTAGGAATTCACGTCCCCCGTCATTAGTCTTTTTTCTATGGTAAATCTATGATATTTTTACACAAGCATAAGATTTCACTGATCAACCCTCCCACCGAAAAGGCTCACGTAATTTATGGATGACACCCTAGGTGATTTTCGCGCTTTACGTAAATTTTATACAAATTTAACACACACACACAACTTACAAAAAAAGTTCTAACAACCACCGCAGAGTCCCGCTGGGAGCAACTGCCATCTATAAAAATGACACCGGATACCAGTAGAACCGCGGTAAATCACACCTGTGGCAACGTCTCACAATCGTAAGATGAATGGCCACACGGCACGACGAAATCAGGACAGGCCGGCGAAACCCTCGTGTACCTCGAGGACACGGAGCGACCCAAGGATGACAGCCTCGTGCATCCATCTCACAAGTGCCTTAGCATGTTTTTGGCACGCGGGTATGGCTTTGAGGTTACGAACCAGTGATAGTTTCGCAGCTTCGAGAGCATCGATCACAAGGACAATCACTTTGACCAAATATTTTGGTACAGTCGCTGCAGCTCACTTTTAAGGTCTTGATACCTCTCCTCCTTTTTCTTCTCCTTGGCCTCGAGTGTGCAATGGCGACTGCTGTTTGAAAATCGTAGTTCCAGAAAATTTGGCACTTTTCGTTTTAGACAATTGACTCTATCTCCCTTGAAGCATTTGGCAGGGCAGAATCGCGGCCAACACCGTAAGAGCGTCAAAGATGGTAGTAAAGCACTCTTAGGGCCGCATTATGCCTGCAGAGATACGTCGTTCTCTAGTGAGTGTGACACCTGGATAGTATGTGTTCTTGGTACTCAGCGTGTGTATGATACGCTCTGCACATATCGCTAGGAACTTCTGGACGTAAAATACAGCACCTGAATTAAGTTCAGATGATCTGAGGAAAGCAAAAGTTTGCTCCTTCGACAAGGGCTGCTCTTCTACATTTCTGTGAAAGTTTCCGTGCATTTTCATGTCGAACAGCTGTAGGCGAACGTTTTTAACCTATGCTTTCTTTACTTCGGCTTTTAGAAGTGAGGCATCTAGATTGAGTAATGCACTTTTCTCACTTTTGATGTTAAAATTTAGGCCAAGCGTCTCGGCCGCCTGATGCGCGGCTTTGTAAAGGAACGCTTTTTTGCCATTTATCTCGTGATTCCTGAGCATTTCTAGGAGATAATATCTGCCATTTGCAACGATATAAGCTGTACTCAGAAGAATTTGGTTAGGATACTTGAAGACCAAATATTTCGAAGAAGATGCTTGTATGTGCTTCGGAGAGACTCCTCCACAATTGTTACGTCCTGAATGCGGCTTTAAGGCACGCTCAGGTATGCATAATTGTAGAGGTCTCTCCAGTGTCAAGATGTCTAATAAAACTTATATCCACAAGTTTAGGGTCCTCGGGAGCACCAGTAATCTTTCCTTTTTCATATTAATCTTGGCACACTTGTCCAATCCAAAGTGCATACCAATCTCTTCTGGGTACTCCTTGACGATATTAAAAGCGAGTTGAAGTTTGGTTGCACCAGAAGCATAAATCTTCAGGTCATCTATATAAAATACATGAGTGATAATATGCTCGCAATGATTAGTGTCACCGCAAAGGTATCCAGGAGAATTTCGTAGTGCGAGAGATAGAGGCAGAAGTGTGATGCAAAAGGGCAGAGGGCTCATTATGTCGTCCTGAAGGACGCCCCTCTGGAAGGTCGGTGATGTTATTCGTTGTCACACGATAATTTCCAGGTGAGATCGTAAATCTAGTTTTCCAAAGGGGCATCAATCTCTCTATGCATCCCACTATGTGTGGATGAACCTTCAAGCTTTCTAGCAGACCGATTATAAATCTATGAGAGGTTGAATGAAAGTTTTCCGGTAGTCAATCCGGGCCATTGATAGGGCGCACTGATGGGCTGCTGCGTCTTTGCAGACGCACCTGCCAAATAGCAGGTTCTCTTGGCAGCCTGCTACACCTTTTTTCGAGCTACGTTGCTCATACATCTCTCTCCAGACAGGCTCAACTCTTCGAACAATCCTAACGTTCAGGAGAGCTCTAAAGATCTTATAAAGCGTGTTGAAACAATTTCTTGGCGGAATGGGCGTTCCTGACTTTGAATATGACGTGAATATGTGGGCCGAATGTTGGTGTGTAGAAGTAAACTTCTTCCACCAGAAGTTCTTGATACCATCCGGCCCATCGCATACCATCGTCCCCTTGAGTGATTTTTCACTTCTTAGTTCTTCGCTCCCCTGAGTGCTTTTTTCACTTCTTCGGCAGTGATTGATGGATATTCCTCCTCAGATGTTATGAGGTTGTCACAAAACTCCTTAAAGCGGATGACATTACAAGTATTTTCTTTCAACTTCAATATCTTCATGATGTTGTACACCTCTCTCCAAAAAGTCTCTAACTCGTTAGGCTTGGGTGGATTTTTGACAGAAACAGGGTGATCGCTGAAGAGGCGCGATGGGCTAGAGAGAAACTGTTGATTCTCTCTGACCCATACCTCCCTCTTCTGTATTCTCTTCTTTACGTCAGATAACACCTGTATTTTGTCAACAATACACTGCTTGATTGTCAGCAGCTTTGACTTGTTCAGTATGTGATGGTAAATGCACAGTACGTGGGCGAACTTTTGATCCCTTTCTGTGAACGGCCTACCAGATGTTATGTAGTCAGTCACACATTGAACACGGGACGCACTCTGTCTTACCCATCCAGTCTTCATGTTCAGTTGATGCAAGCGTCTTTTGGTCTTTTGCTCCATCGTCGGTTTTAGCCTTCGATTTGAATCAGCCAAAGGTCTCGCCGCACCATAAACTGAAAAATTGATGGACCAGAGGTCGGACTTCACCGAGATATCCTCACGAAGGGAGGCATCCGTTTCAGCCAGATATTGGGGCTTAGGAAGAACCTGGATGATAATGTTCCTTCTTGTCCTGAAATGGCGATCATCTCGCTGAAGGCGTCTGCTTTCCGCAGTTGGTCTCATTGTCGCTTCCTCTTCTTCGTGTTCAGCTTGTTCATGCAGCGGCTGGGGAAGCGGTCCACGCACATATCCATTCTTCGAGAGGTAGGCAGCTTGATTTCGCAACGGCTGATGCGAAACGTGTTGAAGCTCTGGGTTTTTCTGGCACCAGAGAGCGTGCATATGCGCCAGAAAGCCTTCGTGAACAGGGATAATGCTGACATCGTAGCAGTCCAGCAAGTCATCCTTGAGTTGATTCGTCCACTCAATGTGAGCGTTTTCTGAACTCTAAGAGTGATTGGCACTGTTTGCAGGTCCATTGTCGGGTACTCTGTGCGTTTGATCGTTTTGAACTGCATCTAAGACTTTTTGATGTTTTGGTGGTATCATTATTGTTTCCGCGAGCAGCTAGGGAAAGGGTTGGCCCACCCTTGTAGAGCCCCGCATGTAAGAATAAGGCTGCATACTCTGATTGATCGCCCGGTATCCCAGAGTCACCGTTTAAGACACTTCACCCAGGTTCCATTCAGTTTTTTGAACGGTTGTTACGCCTCCGCTTGAGGGTTAATCCCTTCGTCCGTGACTGTTCATTAATTATTGTAACCTTATTCAGCAGAAACCCTTGGTGATGGGACCCCTATCCGCAACCCGAGGACGCGTCCGATATCTTTGTCATAGACCCTTCGGTTCAATTCCAAAGGAATCCAAACCGAAACCGCTTAATAATTGGGATAATTTTATGTAATGCTGGATAATGCTGGCATCGTGGCTTTCCAGCATGTCACCCTTGGGTCGATTCGTCCACCTAATGGGAGCGTTTTGCCGGTTCGTTGTCTTGTTTCCATTTAAATTATTTTCGGCAACCCGAACTCTATGGTGATCGGCACCCGCGTTGGATCGTATTGAACCGCATCTAAAACTTGTTGGTTTATTTTATTTTGGTTTATTATGTTATATATATGGGCATATCCACGTAAAGTGTCATGTTCTCTCAAAAAAAAAGTCAAAAACAAATCTTAAGGCACACATTTCAAACTTTTTTCGTACATTCTATATACATATTGAAACGCATTTTTGAGCTTGGTCAATATCTTTGCGCATGCGCGCAGTTTGCACAAAATATTTAAATTAGTAAATCCATAAAATCAATTTAATGAATGATACTTTATGAATGGAAGGTGAAAGAGGGTTGTTTCTTCTTTTTTAATGCTCAGGATACTTTCCAGTAGTGTGTGAATTACCATCTTCTTGATTTAGAACATACTGGGTGTTTTTTTTTAACTCGAGACATTGAAATATCTCAAAAAATACGCATCCCATGACAAAAATATCCGTAATAAAAACTTTTCATTTTCAAGGGGGAAAAGCGACTTTGAAAAAATTTACCCCGCCCCACCCCTCAGAAAGCAGGAGTGGGGGTAACTTTGTTATTTCAAATGGGAACCCCAATTTTTTATCACATCCAGATTCCCCTTTACGAAATACGTCATTTTTATTCGAAAAACTTTTTCGATTCGCGAAAAAAAAACCACCCCCTGCCTCCTGGGGGTGAGGGATTTTTTTATGTCGTTTTGACAGATCTAAGTAGACAGTGTCTACCATGGCGCTGGCACGAAGAAAAATTTCACTTGAGGCGGGAAATTTCAAACCCAAAGGAATCCTCATTCTCTAAATATTATTAAATATGCAAAATTACACAACATAATATTATGAATAAATGAATATTATAAATGGATAAATCATAAATCTATGATATTACTCACATGAAATGTATTTAAAATTATTATTATATATTAAGATGTATCAAGAAAAATTTACTTTCAATAAAGTAAGCAAATGAAATGATGTTTAACGTTTCATTCAATTCAGAATTTTCGTTATTTGAATATATGATACTTCGATAATTTTAGAAGCACATCTTTTTCCTTCATATGGCGTCTACTGGCCACCAAAATCTAATGAAAAATCGAAAGATTTTTTGCCTGGGTAGTTGCGCGCACTTTCCACAACTACAGGCCTTGGAGCGGACATTTGAATTGTAAAAGCCGTGACACGACTTTCAGGTTTTCTTGCTGAGTTATAAATCGAAGCACAATGTTAAATCCGTGAAATTTCAGTAGCCTATACTCCACTGAACTAGCATGATTTTTCTCAGAATTTTCAAACATTACGCGGAAAAGCTGCGAGCATGCAAAGCATTCAATTTGTAGCTCGTGACAAATATTACTCAGGTATATTTTTGGGATTTTTTGCAACTATTATATGTTGTATCTTCTTAGGAGGGTTTTTGTCAAGACTGTAAGCTTTCGTTTCTATTTCAGGAAGCCTGTCTGTAAATTTGTATGCAATGCAACTTGTATTTTTAGTGTTGGTTTGCGTATAATATCACGGTGACAGAAAAATGGCACTTTTCGTGGAAACGCC
>CAKNXH010058191.1:0-23922 GCA_932178445.1 Andricus quercusramuli | reverse complement strand
AATACTCTAAAAGATTTAAAATCCTATGAAATCTTTTGAAATTCCTTACAACTTTTTAAAGATATTGAAAATTGGAATTTCTTAAATACCCTAAAACCTTTAAAATCCTCTGGAATGTGTTCAAAATGATTGAAATCTATTAAAAATTCCTTCAAAAGATTCCTACAAATTTTTTAAAGTTCCTGAAAATTGGAATCTTTTAAAATACAATAAAATCTTTAAAATTCTTTGAAATAAGTTCAAAATAATTAAAATCTATGAAAAATTCCTTGAAATCTTTTAAAATACCCTAAAGGATTTCATATCCTTTGAAATCTTTTGAAATTCCTTAAAACATTTTAAAGATCTTGACAATTGGATTTTTTAAATACCCTAAAATCTTTAAAATCCTTTGGAATATCTTAAGAATTATTGAAACCTATTAGCAATTCCTTGGAATCTTTAAAATACCCTAAAAGATTTCAAATCCTATAAAAAAAATTTCAAAAGATTTCAAATCCTTTGAAATATTTTGAAGTTCCTTAAAACTTTTTAAAGATCTTGAAAATTGGAATTTTTTAAATATTCTAAAACCTTTAAAATCCTTTGAAATGTATTCAAAATGATTGAAATCTATTACAAATTCTTTCAAAAGATTCCTACAAATTTTTGAAAGCTCTTGAAAATTCCTGAATAGATTTCCATCTTTTGAAATACCCTAAAATCTTAAAAATCTTTTGAAATATCTTAAGAATGATTGGAATCTATTTAAAATTCCTTGGAATCTTTTTAAATACCCCAAAAGATTTAAAATCCTTTACAATCTTTTGAAATTCCTTAAGACTATTTAAAGATCCTGAAAATTATAATTTTTTTAATACCCTGAACTAAATTTGAATTTTTTTAAATACTCTGAAAAATTTCTTTAAAATTGCGACCACCCTGTTATTTCCTCTCCAAACTTATTACTTAAATCGACCGTTCGACATAACCTTAAATTCCTTCAACTACGGTTGCATTAGTTTCAGGTTATGTCAAAAAATCGATTTTCAAGTTTATCTTTCCCTTGGGGAAGTTCCATCTTCAATATTAGTGATTCTTCATGCCTTGGAGCAAGTTCTGTCTATATTTAAACAAAAATAAAAGCATAGTCTTGAAATCTAGTTTTTTGAGAATCATTTCTTGAAAATTGATATTGATAAAAAACCCTAAAATCTTTACAATCCTTTGGAATACCTTCAAATGATGTAAATTTATTACAAATTCATTGGGATCTTTCAATATACTATACTATATTTGAAATCCTGTGAAATCTTTTGAAATTACTTGAATCTTTTTGAAGCTCTTAAAAATTGGAATTTTTAAAAATCCCTACAATCTTTCAAATACTCTGTAAAACCTTCAAATTACTGAAATAAATTTAAAATTTCTTGTGATTTTTAAAAATACTCTAAAATCTTATAATCTTTTGAGATACCTTCCAACTAATTGAATTCTATTCAAAATTCCTTGGAATATTTTAAAATACCCTAAAATATTTCTAATCATTTAAAATCTTTTGAAAGACTTGAAAAATTTTAAAAGCTATTTAAAATGCCATAGATTATTTTTAAATACACTAAAATCTGTCAAGTTTTTTTATATACCTTCAAATTATTGAAAAACAATGAAAAATTCCTTGAAATATTTTTAAATACCCTCAACGCTTTAGAATTCTTTAAATTCTTTTAAATTCTTTGAAATCATTTCAAATGATAGAAATCAGTTTAAAATTCCTTGAAATTTTTTTAAATTACGTAAAATATTTCCAGTCCTTTTAAAATATGTTGAAATCCCTAGGAATCTTTTAAAATGCCCTAAAATATTTCGAATTATTTGAAATCTTTTGTAATTTCTAGAGACTTTTTGAAACTCTTAACAATTTTTCAAAAAAAATCTTTAAGACTTTTTAGAATACATTAAAAAGCATTGAAATCTATTGAAAATTCCTTGAAATCTTTTGAAATACCATAAAATATTTTAAATCCTTAGAAATCTTTTAAAAATTCCTTAAAACTTTTTAAAGACCTTAAAAATTGGAATTTTTTTGAATTCTCCCTAAAAAATCTTTAAAATACTTTGGAATGTCTTAAAACTGATTGAAATCTATTTAAAATTCCTTGGAATCTTTTTAAAAAAAACCTAAAATCTTTTTTAAAAAACCCTAAAATCCTTTGGAATACATTCAAATTATTGAAATCTATTAAAAATTCCTTGGAATCTTTTAAAATACCCTAAAAGATTTCAAATCCTTTGAAATCGTTTAAAATTTCTTAAAACTTTTTAAAGATCTAGAAAATTTGATTTCTTTTAAATACCCTAAAAGCTTTAAAATCCTTTGGAATGTGTCCAAAATTATTGAAATATATTGAAAATTCCTTTAAAAGATTCCTACAAATTTTGTGAAGCTCCTGATAAATGAAATCCTTCAAAATACTCTAAAATCTTTAAAATCCTTTTGAATATCTTGAAAATTATTGAAATCTATTAAAAATTCCTTGGAATCTTTTAAAATACCCTAAAATCTTCCAAATCCGTTCAAATTATTGAAATATATTGAAAATTCCTTGAAATTTTAATTCTCCCAAAAAAACCTTTAAAATCCTTTGGAATGTGTTCAAAATTATTGAAATATATTAAAAATTCTTTGGAATTTTTCAAATATCCTAAAATTTTTTGGAATACTTGAAAATGATTGAAATCTATTAAAAATTCCTTGGAATCTTTTATTTATACCTTTAAAGATTTCAAATCATTTGAAATCTTTTGAAATTCTTTAAAACTTTTTAAAGATTTTGAAAATTGGAATTTTTTTAAATACCCTAAATTTTTTTAAATTCTTTGGCATTTGTTCAAAATTATTCAAATCTATTAAAAATTCCTTCAAATGTTTTACAGCTCCTGAAAGTTGAAATTTTTTTAAATACCCTAAAGTCTTTAAAATCATTTGGGATACCTTCAAACTATTTCAATCAATTAATAAATTCCTTTGAATCTTTTCAAATACTTTAAAATATTTCAAATTCTTTGAAATCTTTTGAAATTCCTTACAACTTTGTATAGCTCCTGAAAATTGAAATCTTTTATAAATTCCTTGGGAATTTTATAGATACCCTAAATCCTTTGGAATACCTTAAAAATGATTGTTATCTATTAAAAAATCCTTGGAATCTTTTAAAATACCCTAAAATCTTTAAAATCCTTTGGAATGTGTTCAAAATGTTTAAAATCTATTAAAAGTTCCTTGGAATCTTTCAAAATACCCTAAAATATTTCAAATCCTTTGAAATATTTTAAATTCCTTAAAACTTTTTAAAGATCCTGAAAATTTGATTTTTTTCTTAAACTTTCAAAAAAATCTTTAAAATCCTTTGGAATGTCTTCAAAATTATTGAAATCTATAAGAAATTCCTTCAAAAATTCCTACAAATTTTTTGAAGCTCCTCATAATTGAAATCTTTTAAAATACCCTAAAATCTTTAAAATGCTTTGGAATGAGTTCAAAATGATTGAAATTTATTAAAAATTCCTTCGAAAGATTCCTTCAAATTTTTTTAAACTCCTGAAAGTTGAAAATTTTGTAAATACCCTAAAGTCTTTAAAATCATTCGGGATATTTTGAAACTATATAAATCAATTAATAAATTCCTTGAAATCTTTTAAAATACCCTAAAGGATTTCAAATCTTTTGAAATTCCTTAAAACTTTTTAAAGATCTTGAAAATTGGAATTTTTTTAAATATCCTAGAATCTTTAAAATCCTTTGGAATGTGTTCAAAATTAATGAAATCTATTAAAAATTCCTTCAAAAGATTCCTTCAAATTTTTTAAAGCTCTTGAAAATTGAAATTTTTTAAAATACTCTAAAGTCTTCAAAATTCTTTTGAATACCTTCAAACTATTTAAATGTATCAAAAATTCATTGAAACCTCTTAAAAATGCCTTGGAATCTTTTAATGTAGCCTAAGAGATTTCAAATCCCTTGAAATATTTTGAAATTCTTTAAAACATTTTAAAGATCTTGAAGATTGGAATTTTTTTAAATGCCCTAAAATCTATAAAATCCTTTGGAATACGTTCAAATTATTTAAATCTATTAAAAATTCCTTAGAATCTTTTAAAATACCCTAAAAGATTTAAAATCCTTTGAAATATTTTGTAATTCCTTAAAATCTTTCGAAATTCCATAAAATCTTTTGAAATTCCTTAAACCTTTTTAAAGATATTGAAAATTTGAATTTTTTAAAATACCCTAGAATCTTTAAGACCCTTTGGAATGTGTTCAAAATTATTGAAATTCTTTCAAACATTTTAAAGATCTTGAAGATTGGAATTTTTTTAAATAACCTAAAATCTTTAAAATCCTTTGGAATACGTTCAAATTATTGAAATCTATTAACAATTCCTTGGAATCTTTTAATGTAGCCTAAAAGATTTCAAATCCTTTGAAATCTTATGAAAGACTTGGAAAATTTTAAAAGCTATTTAAAATGTCCTAGATTATTTTTAAATACACTAAAATCTGTCAAATTTTTGTATATTCCTTCAAATTATTGAAAAACAATAAAAAATTCCTTGCAATATTTTTAAATACCCTCAACGATTTAAAATTCTTTGAATTCTTTGAAATTCTTTTAAATCATTTCAAATTATAGAAATCAGTTTAAAATTCCTTGGAATTTTTTTAAATTACGTAAAATATTTCCAGTCCTTTTAAAATATGTTGAAATCCATAGGAATCTTTTGAAATACCCTAAAATATTTCAAATCATTTGAAATCTTTTGCAATTTCTAGAGACTTTTTGAAACATTTGAAAAATTTTCAAATACCCTAAAATCTTTAAGACTTTTTAGAATACATTAAAAATCATTGAAATCTATTTAAAATTCCTTGAAATCTTTTGAAATACCATAAAATATTTTAAATCCTTAGAAATCTTTTAAAAATTCCTTAAAACTTTTTAAAGACCTTAAAAATTGGAATTTTTTTAAATTCTCCCTAAAAAGTCTTTAAAATACTTTGGAATGTCTTTAAAATTATTGAAATCTATTAAAATCCTTGGAATCTTTAAAAAAAAAACTAAAATCTTTAAAATCCTTTGGAATACGTTCAAATTATTGAAATATATTAAAAATTCCTTGGAATCTTTCAAAATACCCTAAAATATTTCAAATCCTTTGAAATCTTTTTAAATTTCTCAAAGCTTTTTGAAGATCTTGAAAATTTGATTTTTTTCAAACTTCCAAACAAATTTTTTAAATCCTTTGGAATATGTTCAAAATTATTGAAATCTATTTAAAATTCCTTGGAATCTTTTGAAAACCCTAAAATCTTTAAAATCTTTTGGAATATCTTAAAAATTATTTAAATCTATTAACAATTCCTGGGAATATTTTTAAATATCCCAAAAGATTTGAAATCCTTTGAAATCTTTTGAAATTCCTTACAACTTTTTAAAGATCTTGAAAACTGGAATTTTTTTAAATACCCTAAAACCTTTAAAATCCTTTGGAATGTGTTCAAAATGACTGAAATCTATTAAAAATTCTGTCAAAAGATTCCTACAAATTTTTTTAAGCTCCTGCAAATGGAAATCTTTTAAAATACCTTGAAATCTTTAAAATCCTTTGGAATATCTTTAAATTATTGAAATCTATTGAACATTCCTTGGAATCTTTTAAAATACCATAAAATCCTTAAAATTCTTTGGAATGTGTAAAAAATTAATATAATCTATAAAAAATTCCTTGGAATCTTTTTAAATACCCTAAAGGATTTCATATCTCTTGAAATCTTTTGAAATTCTTTAAAAATTTTAAAGATCTTAAAAATTGGAATTTTTAAATACCCTAAAATCTTTAAAATCCGTTGGAATATCTAAAAAATTATTGAAATCTGTAAAAAATTCCTTGAAATCTTTTGAAAAACCCTAAAATGTTAAAAATCCTTTGGAATATCTAAAAAATTATTGAAATCTATTAACAATTCTTTGGAATCTTTTAAAATACCCTAAAATATTTCAAATAATTAAAATCCTTTGGAATGTCTTCAAAATTATTGAAATCTGTTAAAAATTCTTTGGAATCTTTTAAAATACCCTAAAGGATTTCATATCCTTTGAAATCTTTCGAAATTCTTTCAAACTTTTTAAAGATCTTGAAATTTGCAATTTTTAAAACACATTTTAAATATATTTTCAAATAAATATTCCAAGTCATTTTTTAATTAAAATTTAACCTTTAAAATCCTTTGGAATGTCTTTTCAAAATTATTGAAATCTGTTAAAAATTCCTTGGAATCTTTTAAAATACCCTAAAATCTTTAAGATCCTTTGGAATATCTTACAAATCATCGAAATCTATTAAAAATTCCTTGGAATATTTTTAAACACCCTGAAAGATTTAAAATCCTTTGAAATCTTTTGAAATTCCTTAAAACTTTTTAAAGATCTTGAAAATTGGAATTTTTTAAGTACCCTAAAATCTTTAAAATCATTTGGAATATCTTAACAATTATTGAAATCTTTTAACGATTCCTTGGAATCTTGTAAAATATCCTAAAAGATTTCAAATCCTTTGAAATATTTTGAAGTTCCTTAAAACTTTTCAAAGATCTTGAGAATTGGAATTTTTTAAATATTCTAAAACCTTTAAAATCCTTTGAAATATCTTAAAAATTATTTAAATCTATTTAATTTCCTTGGAATCATTTAAAATACCCTTTTTATTAAAAATTAATTTAAAATCCTTTGAAATGTGTTGAAAATGAATCTTTAAATAAATCTTTAAGATCTTTTCGAATACCTTATAAAGTATTGAAATCTATGACAAATTCTTTGGAATCTTTTAATATACCCTAAAAGATTTAAATTCTTTGAAATCTTTTAAAATTCCTTAAAAATATTTAAAGATCCTGAAAATTATAATTTTTTAAATACCCTAAAAAATTCATTTAAAATTGCGGCCACCCTGTTACTTCCTCTCCAAACTTATTACTTAAATCGACCGTTCGACATAACCTTAAATTCCTTCAACAATGGTTGCATTAGTTTCAGGTTATGTCAAAAAATCGATTTTCAAGTTTATCTTTCCCTTGTGGAAGTTCCATCTTCAATATTAGTGATTCTTCATGCCTTGGAGCAAGTTCTGTCTATATTTAAACAAAAATAAAAGCATAGTCTTGAAATCTAGTTTTTTGAGAATCATTTCCATTTGGAAACTTGCTCGCTTGCTAACCTTGTCCCACTTGAAGTATTTAACGATTCTACGTAGATATAAAACCCCGTCCCACATAATATAGTAAAATTGGCCATCCGGAAGATGAGAAGAGAGGCCGTGGCCCGGAAGATCAATGCTGAGGACCGAAGTCCCTTTTGGCAGTAATTGAACCAGAGGATCAAAAGATCCTGCATTATCCTGCCAACCATGAATCATCAGAATCGGCTGCACCTTCGCTGGTCCCCATCGTTTACCTAAATTTTTTCACTAATTATCAAATTTTTTGATCTGACAGGCCTCACAGTAGGGTGGTCCAAATATTTTAAGGTATTTTTTTCCCAATTTTTTGACATTTTCAAGAGCTATAAACAATTTTGAAAGATTTTAAGGGATTTGAAATATTTTAGGGAATTTTAAAAGATTACAAAGAAATTTTTTTATTGATTTTAGTAATTTAATGGGACTTCAAAGGATTTGGAATATTTTAGGGTATTTTAAAAGATTCCAAGGCATTTTCAAGGGATTTAACATTTTTTAAGGGATTCTCAAAATTCCAAATAAGTTTCAAGACGTTTAAAAAGTTTCAAGGGATTTAAAAAAATTCAAAGTTAAATTAAAAATATTTTAGGGTATTTTAAAAGATTCCAAGGCATATTCAAGGGATTTAGCATTTTCTAAGGGATTATCAAAATTCCAAGTAATTTTCAAGAGATTTAAAAAGTATCAAGGGTTTAAAAGAAATTCCAAGTCCAATTTAAAATATTGTATGGTATTTTAAAAGATTCCAAGGAATTTTTTATTAAAACAAATTAAACAATTCCAGGGAATCTTTAAAATTTTCAAAGCTCTTGAATATTACTTGGATTTAAAAAAAATTCTTAATATCATTAAAATCTTTGAGAATCCCTTTCAAATATATTAAAATACCCTAAAATATTTCAAATCCTTTTAAAAATTTTAAACCTCTTGAAAATGGCTTAGATTTTTTTTTAAATTTCTTAATATTTTTTTTAAATTTAATTTAATTTAATTTAAATATCATTTTTAATTTTTAATATCATTAAAATCCTTGATAATCCCTTACAAAATTTTAAATCTCTTAAAAATTACTTGGAATTTAAAAACATTCTTCGATATAATTAAAATTCGTAAGATCCCTTAAAAGTTTTTAAATCTTTAAAAAAAACCTTGGAATATTTTAAAATACCCTAAAATATTCCGAATCCTTTGAAATCCCATTAAATTACTGAAATAAACTAAAAAATTTGTTCTAATTTGTTCAAATATCCTAAAATATTTCAAATCCTTTGAAACTTTTTAAAGCTCTTGAAAATTACTTGGAATTTTCAAATATCCTGCAGAATCCCTTAAAAAATTTTAAATCCCTTAAAAATGCCATGGAATATTTTAAAATACCCTTAAATATTCCAAATCCTTTGAAATCCCATTAAATTATTTTAATTATATTGAGGGAATTAAAACTATTTTAGGGGATTTTAAAATATTCTAAGGCATTTTCGAGATATTTAAACAATTTTAAGGGATTCTCAAGGATTTTAATTATATTGTGGGATTTAAAAAAAATTCCAAGTAATTTTTAAGAGCTTTAAAAATTTTCCAGGAATTTCAAATGATTTCGATGGATTTGAAAGATTTTAGGGTATTTTAAAATATTCCTAAGAATTTTCAAGAGATTAAAAAAGTGTCAAAAGATTTTAAGGGATTTGAAATTGTAGGATACTTTAAAAGATTACAACGAAATTTTTAGTTGATTTCAGTAACTTAATGGGGCTTCAAAGGATTTGGAATATTTTAGGGTATTTTATAAGATTCCAAGACATTTTAAAGGGATCTAACATTTTGTAAGGGATTCTCAAAATTCCAACTAATTTTCAAGAGATTTAAAAAGTTTCAAAGGATTCTCAAGGATTTCTATGATATTAAGGGATTTAAAAAAATTACAATTTAAATTTAAAATATTTTAGGGTATTTTAAAAGATTCCAAGGAATTTTTTATTAAAATAAATTAAATAATTTCAGGGAATCTTCGAAATTTTCCTAAAATATTCCAAATCCTTTGAAATCCCATTAAATTAATTTTAATTATATTGAGGGAATTAAAACTTTTTCAAGGGATTCTCAAGGATTTTAATGATATTAAGAATTTTTTTTAAATCCAAGTAATTTTCAAGAGCTTTAAAAATTTTCAAAATATTTGAAATATTTTAGGGGATTTTGAAATATTTCAAGGCATTTTCAAGAGATTTAAACAATTTTAAGGGATTCTCAAGGATTTTAATTATATTGAGGGATTTTTAAAAATTTCAAGTAATTTTTAAGAGCTTTGAAAAGTTTCCAGGAATTTCAAATTATTTCGAAGGCTTTGAAAGATTTTAGGGTATTTTAAGTAATTTTAATGAATTAATTTTTTAAAATTAATTTTTAAGTAATTTTCAAGAGCTTTAAAAATTTTTAAAGGATTTGAAATATTTTAGGGATTTTTAAATATTCCAAGGCATTTTCAAGAGATTTAAACAATTTTAAGGGATTTTCAAGGATTTTAATTCTATTGTGGGATTTGAAAAAAATTCCAAGTAATTTTTAAGAGCTTTAAAAAGTTTCTAGGAATTTCAAATGATTTCGAAGGCTTTGAAAGATTTTAGGGTATTTTAAAATATTCCTAGGCATTTTCAAGAAATTAAAGAAATTTCAAAAGATTTTAAGGGATTTTGAAATTGAAGGATACTTTAAAAGATTACAACGAAATTTTTAGTTGATTTCAGTAATTTAATGGGACTTTAAAGGATTTGGAATATTTTAGGGTATTTTAAAAGATTCCAAGGCATTTTTAAGGGATTTAAGATTTTTTAAGGGATTCTCAAAATTCCAAGTAATTTTCAAGAGATTTAAAAAGTTTCAAGGGATTTAAAAAATTCAAAGTCAAATTTAAAATATTTTAGGGCATTTAGAAAGATTCCAAGGAATTTTTTATTAAAATAAATGAAATATTTCCAGGGAATCTTTAAAATTTTCCTAAAATATTCGAAATCCTTTGAAATCCCATTAAACTAATGAAATCAATTAACATTTTTGTTTATATTTTAAAAAAACCTTATTCTTTGATACTTTTTAAAGCTCTTGAAAATTACTTGAATTTTTAAAAACTCCCTTAATATAATTAAAATCCTTGAAAATCCCCTTTAATTTTTGTTAATCTCTTCATAAATACTTTTAATTTTTAAAAATCCCTTAATATCATTAAAATCCTTAGAATCCCTTCAAAATTTTTAAATCTTTTAAAAACGCCTTGGAATATTTTTAAATATCCTAAAATATTCCAAATACTTTAAAATATCTCAAATATTAGCCTTTGAAACATTTTAAAGCTCTTGAAAATTACTTGGAATTTTTAAAAATCCCTTAATATCATTAAAATCCTTAGAATCCCTTCAAAAATTTTAAATCTTTTAAAAATGCCTTGGAATATTTTAAAATATCCTAAAATATTTCAAATCCTTTGAAAATTTTCAAAGCTCTTGAATATTACTTGGATTTAAAAAAAAATTCTTAATATCATTAAAATCTTTGAGAATCCCTTTCAAAATTCTAAATCCCTCAATATAACTAAAATCCTTGAGAATCCCTTAAAATTGTTTAAATCTCTTGAAAATGCCTTCAAATATTTTAAAATACCCTAAAATATTTCCAATCCTTTGAAAAATTTTAAAGCTCTTGAAAATGGCTTAGATTTTTCAAAAAATGTCTTAATATTTTTTTTTTAATTTAATTTAATTTAACTTAAATTTAATTTTTAATTTTATAATATCACTAAAATCCTTGAGAATCCCTTACAACATTTCAAATCTCTTAAAAATTACTTTGAATTTAAAAACATCCTTTAATATAATTAAAATTCGTAAGATCCCTTAAAAGTTTTTAAATCTTAAAAAAAAAACCTTGGAATATTTTAAAATACCCTAAAATATTCCAAATCCTTTGAAATCCCATTAAATTACTGAAATCAACTAAAAATTTTGTTCTAATTTTTTCAAATATCTTAAAATATTTCAAATCCTTTGAAACTTTTTAAAGCTCTTGAAAATTACTTGGAATTTTCAAATATCCTTAATATCATCAATATCCTTGAGAATCCCTTAAAAAATTTTAAATCTTTTAAAAATGCCATGGAATATTTTAAAATGCCCTAAAATATTCAAAATCATTTGAAATCCTATTAAATTACTGAAATCATTAAAAAATTGTAATCTTTTAAAATATTCTACAATTTCAAATCCCTTAAAATCTTTTGAGATCGCTTGAAATTTTGTAAATCGCTTTAAAAGCCTTGGAAGTTCTCAAAATACCCTAAAATATTTCAAATTCTTTGAAACTTTTTAAAGCTCTTGAAAATTACTTGGAATTTTTAAAAATCCCTTAATATCATTAAAATCCTTAGAATCTCTTCAAAATTTTTAAATCTTTTGAAAATGCCTTGGAATATTTTAAAATATCCTAAAATATTCCAAATACTTTAAAATATTATCGCTTGAAACGTTTTAAAGCTCTTGAAAATTGCTTGGATTTTAAAAAAAATTCCTTAATATTTTTTTTTAAATTTAATTTAATTTTAATTTTAATTTTAATTTTAATTTTATAATATCACTAAAATCCTTGAGAATCCTTTACAACATTTTAAATCTCTTAAAAATTACTTGGAATTTAAAAACATCCTTTAATATAATTAAAATTCGTAAGATCCCTTAAAAGTTTTTTAATCTTTTAAAAAAACCTTGGAATATTTTAAAATACCCTAAAATATTCCAAATCCTTTGAAATCCCATTAAATTACTGAAATCAACTAAAAATTTTGTTCTAATTTTTTCAAATATCCTAAAATATTTCAAATCCTTTGAAACTTTTTAAAGCTCTTGAAAATTACTTGGAATTTTCAAATATCCTTAATATTCTCAAGGATTTTAATTATATCAAGACATTTTTTTAAATCCAAGTAATTTTCAAGAGCTTTCAAAATTTTCAAAGGAGTTGAAATATTTTAGGGTATTTAAAAATATTCAAAAGCATTTTTGAGAGATTTAAATTTCAGTAATTTAATGGGATTTCAAAGGATTTGGAATATTTTAGGGTATTTGAAAATATTCCAAAACATTTTTAAGAGCTTTAAAGAGTTTCAAAGGATGTGAAATATTTTAAGGTATTTTTAAAACTTCGAAGGCATTTTCAAGAGATTTAAAAAATGTTAAGGGATTCTTAAAAATTTTAATGGTATTAAGGGATTTAAAAAAATTCCAAGTAATTTTTAAGAGCTTTAAAAAGTTTCCAGGAATTTCACATGATTTCCAAGGTTTTGAAATATTTTCGGGTATTTAAAAATATTCCTAGGCATTTTCAAGAGATTCAAAAAATGTCAAGGGATTTCAACAAATTTTAAGAGTTTTAAAATTGTAGGATATTTTAAAAGATTACAAGGAAATTTTTTAATGATTTCAGTAATTTAATGGGATTTCAAAAGCTTTAGAATATTTTAGGGTAATTTGAAAAATTTCAAGGTATTTTTAAGAGATTTGAAAAATTTTAAGGGATCTTACGGATTTAAAGTATATTAACAGATTTTTTTTATTCCAAGTAATTTTTAATAGATTTAAAATTTTGTAAGAGATTCTCAAAGATTTTACTTATATTGAGGGATTTTTAGAAATTTTAAAAAATCCAAAGAATTTGAAATATTTTTGGTTATTTTAAAAGATACAAATAAATTTTTAATTGATTACAGTAATTTTATGGGATTTCAAAAAATGTCGAATATTTTACGGTATTTGAAAAGTTTTAAAGCATTTTCAAGAGATATGAAAAGATTCAATAGATTTTAAAAGATATCAAAAGATTCCCAAAAATTATTTTATTTATTTTAATTAAAAAAATCCTTGGACTCTTTTAAAATACCCAAAACTATTTGAAATTCTTTGAAATATTCTAAATTCTTTCAAATTATTGAAAAAATTGAAATTCCTTGTTTTTTAATTACTTAAAATATTTTTAATCATTTAAAAATATTTTTGAATGCCTCGGAATCTTTTAAAATACCCTAAAATATTTCAAAATCTGTCAAATCTTTTGCAATTCCTGTAAACTTTTTAAAGCTTTTGAATATTTGAATTTTCAATTGCCCTAAAATCTTTAAAATCTTTTAAAATACGTTCAAATTCCTTGCAATTGTAAAAAAATATTCTAAAATCTTTAAAATTCATTTCAATACTTTAAAAATTATTGAAATCTATTAAAAATTACTTGGAATATTTTAAAATACCCCAAACATATTCCAAATCCTTTGAAATATTTAGAAATTCTTTGAAATCTTTTGAAATTCTTTAAAAATTTTTTAAAGATCTTGAAGATTTGAATTTTTTTAAATACCCTAAGATCTTTAAAAAAAATTGAAATCTCTTCAAATCTTTGAAACTTTACGAAACAAATCACATGTCGTGAATAAATTCTTTTAAATCCACTAAAATATTATAAAATCCCGTGAAATTCTAAAATTCTTAAGAAGCCCTTAAAATTGATGTAATCTCTTGAAAATTACTTCGAGATTTTAAAAATCCTTTAATATCTTTAAAACCTTGAGAATTCCATAAATTTTGTAAATCTCTTGAAAATGCCTTAAAAAAAACCTAAAATATTTCAAATTCTTTGAAACTTTCTAAAGCTCTTCAAAATTACTTGGAATTGTTAAAAATCCCCTAAAAAATTATAAGAGGTTCTCAGTGATTTTAATGATATTAAGGGATTTTTAAAAATTAAAAGTATTTATCAAGAGATTACAAAAATTTAAATGGATTTTCAAGGATTTTAATTATATTAAGGGAGTTCTTAAAAACTCAAGTAATTTTCAAGAGCTTCAAAAAGTTTCAAAGAATTTGAAGTATTTTAGGTTATTTTAAAATATAAATTTTTTTTTTATTAATTTCTGTAGTTTAATGGGATTTCAAAGGATTTCGAATATTTTAGGGTATTTTAAAAGTTTTTAAGCATTTTCAAGTGCTCTGAAAAGTTTCAAGAGACTTCAAAAGATATCAAAAGATTTTTAATATTTTAGGAAAATTTAAAAGATTCCCTGGAATAATTTAATTTATTTTAATAAAAAAATTCCTTGGACTATTTTAAAATTCCCTCCAATATTTTCAATCCTTTAAAAATATTTTTTAATCCCTTGGAATCTTTTAAAATACCCTAAAATATTTCAATACCTTTGAAACCTTTTGCAATTCCTGGAAACGTTTTAAAGCTAAAATTTTCAAGAGTTTAAATTATTAAAATCTGTTAAAAATTCCTTGATATCTTTTAAAATACCCTAAAATATTCCAAATCCTTTAAAATATTTTGAAATTCCTTCGAACTTTTTAAAGATCTTCAACATTGGATTTTATAAAAAAAAAAACTAAAATCTTTAAAATCCTTTGAAATACCTTCGAATGATTGAAATCTATTAAAAATTCCTTAGGATTTTAAAAAATACCTACAAATTATTGAAATCTATTAACAATTTCTTGGACTCTTTTAAAATACCTTAAAATATTTTCAATCCTTTGAAATATTTTGAAATTCCTTGAAATTTTTTGAAGATCTTGGAAATAGTAATTTATTTTTTAAAAACTCAAATTTTTCAAATCCTTTGGAATGCCTTCAAATGAATGAAATCTATTAAAAATTCCTTGGGATATTTAAAAATACCATAAAATATTTCAAAATCTTTGAAATCCCTTCAAAGTATTAAAATAAAATAAAATTTCTGGGAATCTTTTAAAATTTCCTAAAATATTTACAACCCTTTTAAATCACATTAAATTACTGGAATAAATTAAAAATGTGTTTATAATCTTAAAAATTTTTTTTTTTTAAATTCCATTAATATCATTAAAATCCTTAAGAATCCTTTAAAATTTTTTTACTCTCTTGAAACTTACTTGGAATTTTGAAGAATCCTCTAATATAACTAAAACCCTTCAGAATCGCTTGAATTTTATTCAATCTCTTAAAAATTACTTGAAATTTAAAAAAAAAATCCTTAATATCATTAAAATCTTTGAGATACCCTTGAAATTTTTTTCATCTCTTGAAAATTACTTGGAATTTTGAAAAATCCCTTAACATAATTAAAATCGTTGATGATCGCTTCAAATTTTTTCAATCACTTGATTCTCTTGGAATATTTTTAAATGCCTTAAAATATTTAAAATCCTTTGAACCTTCTTAAAGTTTTTGAAAATTACTTTGCATTTTCAAAAATACTACAAAGCATTTAAAATCCTTTATAATCCGTAAAATGATGCAAATCTCTTAAAAATTCCTTGGAATATTCAAATGCCTTAAAATATTTCAAATCCTTTGAAACTTTTTAATGCTCTTAAAAATTACTTGGAATCTTTAAAAATTCCTTATTATATTTAAAATCCTTAAGAATCCCTTATAATTTTTTTAAACTCTTAAAATTACTTGGAATTTTTGAAAATCCTTCAATAACATTGAAATCCTTGAGAATCCCTTAAAAATTTTTCAATCTCTTGAAAATTACTTAGAATTTTTCAAAGTCCTTTAATAAATTTTGTTAATCTCTTGAAAATTACTTGGAATTTTTGAACATACCCTTAAACGTTTCAAATCATTTGAAACTTTTTATAGCTTTTGAAAATTATTTGGAATTTAAAAAAATACCCAGAAGCATTTGAAATATCATCAAAATTCGTGAGAATAGCTTGACATTTTTTTAATCTTTCGAAAATTACTCGGAATTTTTGAAAATCCCTCAATATCATTAAAATCGTTGAGAATCCCATACAATTTTGTTAATCTCTTGAAAATGACTTGGAATCCTCAAATGTTTCAAATCCTTCGAAATTTATTTAAAAAATTGGAAAATTACTTGGAATTAATAAAAAAATACCCGGAAGATTTTTAGATTCTTTGAAATCCGTCAAAATTATGGAAATCTTGAAAATTCCTTGAAATATTTGAAAATGCCTTAGAATATTTCAAATTCCTTGAAACTTTTTAACACTTCAACTTAAAAAAGTCATTTAATATACGTAAAATTATGAAAATCTGTTAAAAATTCCCTGGAATATTTTAAAATATCCTCAAATGTTTCAAATCCTTTGGATTTAAAAAAAAATTGAAAATTACTTGGAATTAAAAAAAATACCCGGAAGCATTTAAAAATTCTTTGAAATCCGTTAAAATGATGGAAATCTTGAAAATTCCCTGAAATATTTGAAAATGCCTTAAAATATTTCAAATTCCTTGAAACTTTTTAACACTTCAACTTAAAAAGATCCTTTAATATCATCAAAATCCGTGAGAATAGCTTTAAATTTTTTTCAATCTTTCAAAAATTACTCGGAATTTTTGAAAATCCCTTATTATCATTAAAATCCTTGAGAATCCTTTAAAAAAATTTTAATCTCTTTTAAATTACTTGTAATATTTTAAAATACCCTCAAATCTTGCAAATCCTTTGCAATTTTTTAATACTTTTGAAAATTCTTTCGATTTTGAAAAAAATACCCTAAATCTCTAAAATTCTGCGAAATCCGTTAAAAGTCTGTGAGGCCTGTGATCAATTATTACATTTTTTTTAAATTAAAAAAATATTTTCTACATTTTCTCTTCAAATCGTCAAATTTTAAGCAAGCCGAGTTAAAAGTTGGTAGTCGTCTTATCTAATCTTTATTTTTATGGCATTCAAACTTATATTTTATCTCCATAAGTAAATTTACAGGAGGAATCATTATGAATATGAAATGACCTTCTTTCTAGTTTCGACGTGGATTTTGTTTAGAAAATAAAGTTAAAAGATGGGAATGATAACTTAATAACGGGTGGAAAATTTTTTAAGAACTCACCACTTATGTGACCCCAAGGCACTGGAATTTCAATTTCCTCTGCTTCTGCGAAAAATAAAGTTTTAATTACAATTAGGAATAAAATATAATATAAAATTAATAAATTCTATTCAAAATTGTGTTACAAATATACCTTCAAACATTGAATAAATTCAAAATTTTCCAAAACAAAGAATCTCCAAATGGAAAACTTATTTTAAAATAAATTTTTATTACAATAATTAAAAATTTTTGAAACAATTTTTATTTGAACGTCCTCAAACAGATAATTTTAAAGAACTTTCAGAATTTCTAATATTTATATAGTTTCGAATAGAATTTTTTTTGTAATTTTCAACGACTTTAAGAAAAAAACGTAAAAAAATCTGCCAGGAGCAACGATTGTTATTCTAAACTGTTTAACTGTTAAATTTCTCAACTAAAACTATACAATTAAAAAAAATAAATTTTAATTTTTACCGCAGAGGTTTTACAAATTTGTTTGAAAATTGTAAAAATTCAGTTAAAGCAATTTTCAGTCAAGAAAAAAATAATTTTCAACAAAATAGTTAAACTTTCAACCAATATCATTAATCTTTAATAAAAAAATTAATTCTCCATGAAATGTTTAATAGTTAATATTTCCAACAAAAATATTTTAATTTTCAATCAAAAACAGTTTAACTGAACAAACAAATAAGAATTTTCAACCAAATAAATGAATTTTTAACTTTAAAAAATCTCAAACTAAAATAGAAAACTTAAATTTTCAGTTCGAAAAATTAATTATCAACAAAAAAACAAATTTTCAACAAAATATGATAAGTTTTCATCCCAAAATAGAATACTTAAATGTTCAGTTTCAAAAATTAATTATCAAGTAAAAAAAAAAGAATTTTTAACAAAATAGTTAAATTTTCAACCAAAACGACTCAATTTTTATCTAAGATGATCAATTTTCCACACAAAATAGAGTAGTTGAATTTAAGTCAGAATTTTTAACTAAAATTATGAGAATTCAATCAAAATCATGAAATTTTAACCAAATACTTTAATTTTTAACTAAAAATAGAATAATTAAGTTTTCAGTTAGAAAAACAAATTTAAAAAAATATTTCGTAATTAAATTTTCAACCAAAGAAATGAATCATCGATACAAAAAACGAATTTTCAATGAAAAGTCTCATAGTTAATATTTCCACAACAAATATTTTAATTGTCAATCAAAAACAGGTTAATTAAAACAAAAATACGAATTTTTAACTAAGAAAGATCAATTTACAAGCAAAAATGGAATTACAGTTTGAAAAATTAAATATCAATTAATTTAAGAAACAAATTTTCAACAAAATAGTTAAATTTTCAACCCAAAAAATAATTTTTTAAATGAAACAATGAATATTCAACAAAAAAAACAAATAGTTGTATTTTCAACCGAAAAGACAAATTTTCTACTAAAAAATACAAAATTTTAATTAGAAAAGTAAAATTTTCAACCAAAAATATAATAGTTACATTTTCAGTTGAAAAATTATTTTTTTCAACTAATAAAACGAATATGCAACCAAAGATATGCATTTGTAACAAAAAATAGAAAATTGAATTTTCATAAAAACTTCATTTTCAAACCAATCAAATTTTTAACGAAAAAGTTAAATTTTCTACAAAACAGATGAATTTTCAACCAAGAAGATTCAATTTCTATCATAAAAGATCAATTTTCTACAGAAAATGAAATAGTTAAATTTTCAATTGGTAAAATTAATTTCTAAATAAAATTCTAATTAAAATTACAAATTCGAAAAAAATTATTTTTTCACAAAAAAGTTGAATTTTCAACCCAAAAGATTAATTTTCTACCAAAAAAGATACATCCTTAACCGAAAATAGAATAATAAATTTTCAATTGCAAATAAGATTTTCAACGACAAAAAAAACGAAAATTCAACCACAGAAATTAATTTTTAACCAAAAATAGAACAGTTAAATTTTCAGAAAAAAAATAGATTTCCAACCAAATAAAATAAATTTTCAATCGAAGCAAAAAAATTAATGTTTAACAAGATAGTTTAATTTTCAACCCAGATGATAAATTCTCCACCAAAAAAGCGAATATTCAACGCAAGAAACGAATTTTTAACCAAAAATAAATTAGTTAAATTTTCAGTAAAAATAAATTTTTAACCAGAAAAAAATCAATAATAGTTCAATTCTCAACAAAAAATGCATTTTCAATCAAATAGTCGAATTTTCAACCCAAAATACTAATTTTGAACTAAAAAAGACAAATTTTCAACAAAATACATGAATTTTCAACTAAAAAAGATAAATTTTCAATCAAAAAAAGAAGATTTAAATTTCCAGTTGGAAAATTCAAAATTCAGTTAGTTGAAAAAATTAATTTTCAACTAAAAAAAAAATAATTTTTAACAAAATAGTAAAATTTTCCGTTAGAGAAATGAATTTTTAACTAAAATTATGAACCTTCAACTCAAAAAATGAATGCTTAACAAAATAGTTGAATTTTCAACCGAAAAGATTAATTTTCTACAAAAAAAGACAAATTTTTAACAAAATACATGTATTTTCAACGAAAAAAAAATAATATTCAACCAAAGAAATGAATTTTCAACTAAATACAATTTTTCTACGAAATAATTCAATTTTCAAAAAAAAAACATGAATTTTCAACCAAAAAGAATTAGATTTAATTGAAAAAACATAAATTTTCGACAAAAAATTGAATGGTTATAAATTTTCAGTTCAAGAAATGAATTTTTAATTAAAATGATGAATCTTCTACAAAAAAATTAATTTTTAAACAAATAATTGAATTTTCAACCCAACAGATGAATTTTCTACAAAAAAAGATAAACTTTCATAAAAATACATGAATTTTCATCTAAAATTATCAATTTTCAAGAAAAAAGGAATAAGTTACATTTCCAGATAGGAAAATATATTTTCCACAAATCATGGAATAGTTATATTTTCAGTTTTAGAAATGAATATTTAAATCAAATTATATCCCTAAAATAAAAAAATTAATTTTTAACCAAAAATAGAATAGTTAAATTTTCAGTTAGAAAAAATAATTTTTAAAGAAAAAAACTAATTTTCAATAAAACAGTTCACTTACAACCAAAAAATAAATTTTTAACTAAAACAGAATAGTTAAATTTTCAGTAACAAAATTAATTTTCAACCAAGTAATATAAATTTTCAACGAAATAGTTATATTTTTAACCAAAGAGATGAATTTGCAACGAAAAATGTAATAGTTGGTATTTCAACTGAAAAATATTTTTATTTTAAAAATCTTGAAAATAAAAAAATGTCACTCTTCCAATTCAAAAATAATTATAAATCGAAATGTCCTCCTTGTGACTCAAAAGACTTGTTAAAAACAAAAAAGGAGCTCTTCCAAATGAGAAAAAATTTAAATACGAAAATTTCCTAGTTTCTAAATCAACAAAAATTACAATTCACAAAAAAATGAAAAAAATTTCCTCCCTGTCTACTCAATAAAAATGGAAATTAATTGGCTGCCTTCAAATCAGTAAAAATGTCAAAAACAAAAATTTCCTCTTCCAATTCGAAAAAAATTAAATAAAAAAATATCTTCTCCTTTTAAAATTAGAATTGTGAAATTCAAACTTTTTAAATACATGAATCCATTCAAGTTGAATTTTTTAAATTTTAAGTCGTCTCAAATTAATAATTGTTTAAATATTGCTAAATATTCAAAAATTGTTCTTTTTCTTAATTGAAAACTTTCAAATTGAATCGGTTAAAAATAGAATATTTTAGTTTGAAACAATATTTGAAAATGATTTGAAATTGAATAAAAGCGTTCCATTATCAATCTATTAATTTGAAATTATTAAAAAATCGAAATTACCAATACCAATTAAAATACAAAAAAAAATGTATATTAAATGCACTTGCAGAAAAGAGATAATGTAGCAAAAGGGATTGGAAAATATTAAAGAATTTGCCTCGTACAAGTGAATTAATCAATAATTAGTTAATAAAAAATAAATTAATTGACAATTAAGTATTCATTATTCAATCAAACATAACAATTCATTATTTTAATTGAATAATTAGTTAATCAGTGATTACCAGTATCCACTTTTTCTACATAGTAAGAATATTTTGTAGAAAAAGCTTAAAAAAATTTATTTAGAAACTTTTAACATAAATGCTCAATAATTTTTGTTTAATTGCTCATTTTAAATAAACAGTGAAATATTAGTAAATATTACATAATTGTTCTTTTTTTTGTTAAAAAAATTTTAATTGAATGAGTTGGAAATGGAATATTTTAAACTGAAATAATATTTGAAAAGCATTTGTAACGGAATGAAAGGGTTTAATTATGATTCAATTAATTCAGAATTATTTAAAATTTGAAAATAATTTAGGAATTTTCGACCACAGTTCAGTTTGAAAAATCATTAATTAAACTGTATTTACAATTAACGTTTTTAGTCGAATTTTTTTGTGATTTTCAACGACTTTTAAAAATTTAATTATTGTATGAAACAATTTTAAATTGTAGTCTTTCCTATCACATATGATTAAAATTTTGAATTGTTTTATTTATAAACTTTTTAAATAAAATAATTCAATTTAATTATTTAAAAAATAACTCTTAATACTGATTTATTATTTAGTTGAAAAAGGATGGGAAAATATTAAAGAATTTTCCTCGTAGTAGTAAATTAATTAATTATCAGCTAATAAAAAATCCATTCATTGATAATTAAGAATTCATTATTCAATAAAACTCAACACTTCAGTATTATCATCGACTAATTAATTTATCAGTAATTACCAGCACACTCATTTTTTGCATAATAATTTAAGATAAAAACTTATAAATGTAAGAATATTTCAAACAACTCTAATGTGTCTTTAATAATGCATAAATAATTTAAAAAGTTAGTAATAATGATTATACAAAAATGATAATTAATACAAAAATAAGTCCCAATTCCAATTTAGAAAAACTTGAAAACCAAAAATGTATTCCTTCCAACTCGCTGAAAACCTTGAAAAACAAAAAATGTCCTTCCAATTCATTACAAATTAAAAATCAAAATTTCCTCTCCCAACTCAATAAAAATGTTAAAAATAAAATATTACACTCTTCCAAATCAGAAAAAAATTCAAAATAAGAAGCTGCCCACTTTAACTTAATAAAAAAGCCAAAAAGAAAAAAAGTGTCTTCCAATTCAGAAAAAAATGAATATAAAAAATGTCCTCCCTTCCAACTCAATAAAAATGTTAAAAATAAAAAAGGATGTCTTCCAATTCAGAAAAAATTGAAATGAAAAATTTCCTCCCTTCCAACTCAATGAAAAATTAAAAAAAAAAATTATTTTTCTACAAACTAATAAAATATTGAAAAACAATAATTTCCCCGTTTCCAAATCGATAAAAATAATAGAAAGTAAAAATAGCCTCTTCCAATTCAGAAAAAATTGAAAACAAAACCTATTTTCCAAATTAATTAAAATGTTAAAAATGATAAATTATCTTTCTTCTGATTCATAAATTACTGAAAACGAAATATCTTCGGTTCCATCTCGATAAAAGTTTAATAGATAAAAGAACAAAAAATGTCCCTCCTCGAATTGAAAAGAAATTAACAATCAAAATTTTCTTCCTTCCAACTCAACAAAGAATTTTTTAATTAAAAAAAAAATCCAATTCATAAAATATTGAAAAACGAAATTTCGACGTTTCCGAATTGATAAAAATCTTAAAAATGAAAAAATTATCATTCTTCCAATTAATAAAATATTGAAAACCAAAATATTCCCCGTTTTCAACGCGATAAAAATCTCAAAAAGCAAAAAGAAAAAAAAACTCTCAAAACAAAAAATGTCCTTCCAATTTAGAAAAAAGTTGAAAATAAAAATTTCTTCCCTTCCAACTCAATAAAAATTTTTTAAAAATTGTTTCTTCAAATTAATAAAATTTTTAAAACCAAAATTTGTCCGTTTGCAACTCGATGACAATCATAAAAAAGCAAAAATAGCCTCTTCCAATTCGATAAAAATTTCAAAAATTATTTTTCTTCAAATTAATAAAATATCGAAAATCAAAATTTCCTCCTTTCCAAGTCGCTAAAACTTTAAAAACAAGAAACGGCTCTCTTCAAATTTAGAAAAAATGAAAAATCGAAATTTCCTAACTAACTGAAAAAAATGTTAAAAATTAAGAATTGATCCTTTCAATCCATAAAATATTAAAAACCAAAATTTCCTCCTTTCCAACGCGATAAAAATCTCGAAAATATAAAATATCTCTTAGCCAATTCAACTATTTTCATTAAAAAGTAAACATTTTAAAATAATAATAATAAATAATTGAAATAATTAAAACTGTAACTTTCAAAGTTTGAATTTACTAAATAAAATACATTTTTAACAAATTCATAATGAAATTGATTCTTTTTCCCATATTTATATAAAATTTCAATCGAAAGTTGGTTCTAACTAAAGTTGCAGAAACAAAAAAAAATAAAGTAAATAAAAAGAGTTTTTCTAACGCAACAGGATGACATTAAACTCGAAAAAATCCTAAAAACAAAAAATGTTCCTCTTCCAATTCAGGAAAAAACGAAATAAAAAATGTTCTCCCTTCCAACTTAATAAAAATTATTAAAAATTAAAAATTATTTTTCTTCAAATTAATAAAACATTGAAAACCCAAACTTTCTCCTTTTCCAACTTGATAAAAATCTTAAAAATAAAAAATTATCCTTCTTTCAATTAAT
>CAKNXH010058188.1:3522-18511 GCA_932178445.1 Andricus quercusramuli | reverse complement strand
CCCCCCCCCACCCCCCTCTTTTCCTGTCTATCTCCATCTATCCTCTTCCGTCCTCACGCCACGAGGACAAATTCCCCGGCTGTTTCGACGCAAATAACTGTATATCGGGACTACACTCACATACCAGTGAAATATACAAAAGGGGGCAGATATGAATTTGAAATCCTTTGTTTAAGGACAGCAGAGTAGAGCCATGCAAGCTTTTTGGGCAAGACCCCACGTCCACCCAGAAGCTCTGCTGCACATACAAATAGTTATTACAAACCTCCTGCATTGGGTCTCAAGTTGTTTTGCCCAATTCAGTTTGCTATCTAGGGTTACTCTGAGACATTCGACCAAATCTGAATACGTCAGCTTCTCGACACATAATACAGGAGCGTCAACTTTCGGCACTTCTTGATTTCTCGCTGGTCTTTTCTTGATTTACCAATAGCTCTGAACTATCGCACCAGAGCTCCACGATGCGCAATACCGATCCTGTAAGATTCACCAACATTTCCAGATGAGCCCCTCTGAGGAGGATGACAAAGTCATCCGCATAGTCCTAAATATTATATCCCTCTTTATTTAGCCTACGGAAGAGGCTGTCCACTACAATGCACGACAGAAGGCGTGACAGGGCACCCCTATTTGGGCAAACCCGTGGCGATTTTCCCCTTATTAGGCCTTCGCCTGCTCAGGTTTCGAGTCTCCTCCGGCGTAGCATGCTTTCTATCCTCCATAATAGCTGGCCTGTCATGCCACATCTAAAAGCCTTTCGACAGATTACTTCTGGACGTGTATTGCTGAGAGCACCCTCTATATCCAAGAAAGTGCCTACAGCATATCCCTTTTGTTCCACCTGCTGCTCCCATTTTGCGACGATGGCATGAAAAGCATTTTCTATCTAGCAGCCTGCATGAAAAGCATTCTGCCCTCTGTACAGTGTGGAGGCCAAAAGCACCTAATCCATAATATAACTCTCGACCAGCTTCTCCAACGTGTTCAGGATAAAAGACGTTAAACTGATCGGTCAGAAAACTTTCCGAGCAGTGTAACCCTCCTTTTCAGGATTAGAAATGAAGGCCACATTTCCATCCTTCCATGCCGATGGCATGCGTTTCATGTGTGATGTAATAATTTCATGTAACATATAATAATTTCATGTAATAATTTCGTCAGTGGAGGGAAACCAGATCCACGCCTTTTTGTAAAAGCGCTGGATATATGCCATCCGCCTCTGGTCATTTAAAGGGAGAAAAAGACCCATTCCATGTTTTCATTATCAACGACTTGAGCAGCGAAATTTCAATCGGCCCTCCCTATCTCTTGCCCCAGTTTTCCTCGTCTTGGTCGGTTCGGATTCGCTTAAAACCCGGGAAGTTAACTTCCAGTAGGTGATTCAATGTTCCTTCAAATTCTTTAGCAAAGACACCATTCTTGAGCCTTATTAACCCGAAGCGAGCCTCCGAATTTTTCGCCAGGATCTTTTGAAGGCTCACTGTTTCCGGAATGTCTCTCGATTCTCCGCAAAAGCCCCTCTAATTCTTTTGTTTATATTTTCTTATATTTTCAATGTATTCATACTGGGCCGTCTGATACATGTTCCAGTCTGAAAGCATTTTAGTTCTATTTGCTTGTCATTTTACAGAGTCTCTCCAGGTGGGTATCTTAGCATTCTGCTCTTTTCCTAGATCTAATTGTGCTTCTAGGTCAATTGATCTCAAACGGTGTAGTCAGAGTCCACTTCATGTATGGTTTCTGGCCTGATATTCAAGGCCTCCTTTGAGGACAAATTCAAGTTTGTGCAATCGAGAATATCTTTACAGATGGTGTCATAGAGCGGGACATCTCGCTTGAAGTTAAAATAGTGTCGCAACTATATAACTTGTGACTTACACAGTTTCTTGACATCTGCAACGCGCCCACCTCAGTTATGTCATGACACAACTACCCTTCCAATTGCTGAGTTACTGAATTACTAATTATTATTATTATTCAATTACCATCTTTTCCCCCAAGAACTTCACATTTTAGCATGACACATCATACCGCACTTCTTCTAAGGTACATTTTCAATTTAGTAGATTGTAGCCATCAACAACCTCTTTTCAAAACCAATTTATAAAAAATCTTCAAACGGCACACACAAAATCAACATTGATCGTTTCATCATTCAACATAAAAATTTTGTTTTTGGCTTCGGGGAATTTTTGAACTGGGGGCTTGTGAATAATTCATGGTTGAATGCTAAATTTGTGAGGGGCTCTCGAAAATTTAAGGATGGGTGAAGGAAATGGAATGTCGAGCATGGGCGAAGTCCTTGAAAATTCAACAAGTTCATAAAATCGGGCTCCTTAAGGAAAATTTACAGATAAAAGGACGTACTGCTGTCACCAAGCGGTGTTCACTCTCATCGGATGTCTCACGAGTGCAGGTTGAGATTGTTTCAGAATTATTACCTGTGGACCTGGACATCGGGCATCTCCCCACTCCCTGCCTTGCCTTGCAGGCCTGTATGTATCGGATGGACTTAGATATCTCTTATAGTATTACCAAAAAGGCTTTTAACCAAGTAGTTGAAGTTTCACAGAAATAAGGTGAATTCTCAACCGAAAATGTAATAGATGATATTTCAACAAAAAAGATTTCAATCTTCAACTAAAATGGCCTAATTTTCATCCAAGAAGGAAGAACACTTAAGAAAATTGTGGAAATTTTAATGAGATGACGAAATTTCGAAACAAATAATAAAATATTTGAACTATTTCTGAACTATTTCTGTTATTTTTACCAAGTTTGTTTAGTCAGCCATTTATTTTTCAGAGCTTTGGCTTTCGAATGCTACGCTTTCGTTAAAAATTTAGTACATTTCATTTCATATTTGTAAATTTTCATACAGCTTAAGTTCCGGAAGAATTTTCATTGGTCCTCTCTCCATCACCCCAAGTTACGCAGGGGGGCACCCAGGGGCACCATCACATCCAGGGGGGCTGAAAATTGAAAACGTATTTGTTTTATTTTTTGATACCAAAATTTCGAATATTATTTTAAAAGCTGAATTTAAACCAGAATTATTTTAAAACTTATCGTAAAAGTAGAAGTAAAGTACAAAATTTCGGAATCATTCAGAGCCTTTTTGGAATTCTCTTTCACGTAATAAGCTGTAAAAAAATTGTTTGTCAAGGGAAAATTTAGGATACATAGTTTTCGTTTTCTCCAACAAATTTTTTCATGAACTGCCACAGGGAAAATTTTGCTAGGATAGAGGGTCAAGTCAGCTAGGGTACGGGATAATGTTATCGAGGGTAATGGATATAGTTGTCTCGGGTACGGGTTGAAGTCGTTTTTGGTTCAGGGTATAGTTGGCTATGATATAAGGCAACATTTGTTAGAAAATGGGGTGAGTTCATCTACGGTATGGGATATAGTCGGCTCAGTGTGTAAAGCTTGGGCCAAAGATGAGATTTTTAAAAAAAGGATTGTATTCTCAAACGATATTCACCAGGAGTTATCCACAAATCACGTAAGAAGATGCGTGGGTGGGGGCGGAGTTTGGTTAAATTCCACTGTGGCTCATGTGGAGGGGGGAGGGTTGGGAAGGCAGAACGTAGGCAACAACTAGAATTGGAGAATCACATCTCAACTTCAAAAATACAGTGGATACACAAAATATGAAAAATCAATTCAGCAAAAGTGTCACTGTAAACCACTCACCCCCAAATAACTTGAAGTGTTTACCCAGCAAAGAAAATAGTCATTGACCTTGAAGTAACGAGCAAGATGCCATTTTTCCAGATTTTTATTATTCGGTACTTTAACTTGAGTTCCCGAACATAAGATATTCTTTCATAAGGTTCATACTAAATAAGCACTTATGTGATGATAGTATACATTTTATACTGTTCACTTGGATAATAAAAAAAACTTATTTGCTTGAAAATAACGACAAAAATGTAATTTTTCGTGAGGGGCCATCCATAAATTACGTCACGCAATTTTCCGACAATTTTGAACTCCCCCCACCCCCCTAGAAGTGTGACGTAATCCATGGATGGCCTCTAATTTTGACCTTTGACTTCGTTACGCGAATTGAGAGAATTTTTTCATTTTGCTCGAACTATCAGAAAAGCATTATGGCACCCTCTGGAAACTCTTTAGCCTTCCCCGCCCCTCGAAAAATGAAAAATCAAAATTTTGTTTTTTTGATACGCTCTCTATTCTTGTTACAGAGATATTCAGGTAGTTCAATGCAAACATTTTTCGATGGAAAATAAATAATATATAATAAATATTCTTTTACATACCATTCTATGCAATTCCTTGGGGGTCTTCCGGCTCCAAGTACAACAGCTGCAACCAAAACAATTAAGAAGGATATAATTGCGCAATTCATTTTTTTCCAGGAATGTTTATATTTCTTCTGCTTCCGTGTCGGCTTTTATACCATGCAAAGTCGTATATCTGACCCCACCAGGACAAATTTTATCAGCGAAAAATAAACTTGAGTAAAGAAACTTATCGCTAAAACACTTTACGAAAATGCGACATATTTTCATATTTTTCTCATGGGGGCAGATTAGCCAATCAACTGGCTACACGTACCCAGTAAGCAGCTGACGAAACACAAACCCTTTTCTAAGGATCTATAAGTATACCCCCCCCCCCCCCCACACACACACTTATTGTGCGTAATTTTCGCCAACTAAACTTCAGAAAAAAAGAATTTACAGTAATAAATCAGATAATTAAATGTTTATTTAAAAAATTTAATTCCAACGAAAAAGAAGAGAGAATTTTCATCAAAAACGGCGAATTTTCAAGCAAGATGTTTAGTTTTCTAACAAAAAATACAACTCTTTAACAGTATAAATAAATTTTCAACCAAATAGTTGATAGTTTGACTTGGTAAGATAAATTTACAATTACAAATAGAATAGCCGAATATTCAGTTTAAAAATTAGTTTTTAACCAAAAATATGAATTTTCATCCGAACAGATGAATTTTCAAACAAGAAGATTAATTTTCTACAAAAAAGAACAATTTTTCCTACAAGCAGAAAGATCAATATTATGTCATTCATATACAACTGTCTAACAATGGCCCTTTTCGATGAAGAAGGTGTGCCTCTCAGGGCAGTGAGGGTGCGTGAGTTAGCGTTCGCAGATGTTAAGGTTTTTGTACAGGGTAGACCACTTTAATCTATTATGGGAAATACAAAATTTTGGTTAGATATAGAAAATGTTTCAGACAAAAGTAGAAGGGGGCAAAAGAGGTCAACCATTGAAGCCAATGACCTTGACCTTGAATTGAGGTTGGGAACAGCAAAATGTTTCGGAAAAGAGTTACCAGAGGCAGAGGCATCACCTACTGGTAATTTCGAGCTAAAACCCATTATCTAAACATGAAAAATTTCATACAATATTCATTTTGGAAAATAAATTCCAAAAGAAAATCGAAAAATATTCTAAAACATTTCAAATGATTCACTAAACTTTCAAAAGGAAATTTAAAAAACTATAATGCAAAATTTTGTTATTTTCTGTTATGGATTGTTGAAGATTTCGAACAAAAAATTCAAATGTCTTTAGAATTATGAAAGCTTTCAAGAAAATAAAAAAAGTTAATTGAGATTCCTAGCAAAGTTTAAACTAACTTTTTTTATCAAAAGCATTAAAATTATGTTAGTAATTTAAACTATACCATAAGGTTTGAAAAAATCTCAAAAATAATTTGAGGGAGTTTAGGAAATATTTTTCAGTTTCGCATGATTTTTTTCAAACTCTAGGGAAAATTCGAGTCGCTTCAAAAGATATTAAGAACATTTCAGAAAAATTCAAACGAAATCTGCAGATTTTTAAATATTTGAAAAAGAGAAGCTCTTTATAATTTGAAAAGCTTTCAAACAATTAAAAAGATTTTTTTACGACTTTGAGAAAAAACTTGGAAGCTTTTTCAGAATTTGCGAACGGTTCAAGAGAATAAAAAGAAATTCAATCTCCTTGATTGAAATTTCAATTACTACTTGTGAGTTGGATGTTTCAATTTTTTGTTACAAATTCTCCTGTTGAAAATTATTTCTCTATTTTTGGTTAGAAATTGATCGTTTTATTTGAAAATTCATCAATTTGGTTGAATATGTTACTTTATTGTATGTAAGTCTTTTTACGTAGAAAATTAATCTTCTTGTTTGAAAATTGCTTGATTTACTTGGTTGAAAGTCGAACTTCTTTCTTAAACATTCACTATATTATTTGAAGATCTATTTTTCTAGTTAAAAATTTAATTATTTTGTTAAAAATTCTTTACTTTTAATTGATTTTTCTAATTGAAAATTCGACTATTCTGTTCTTGGTTGAAAATTGTTCGCCCTTGAAAAAAATTCAAAATTTAGTAAAAAATTCATGCATTTTATCGTAAGTTTGTATTTTTTCTCTGGAAGTTAATGTTCGTGGTTGCGGATTCAACTACTTGATTGAAAGTTTATCTGCTTGGTTGAAAATTTATATTTTCGGGTTGAAAATTCAGTGCTTTTGTAGGAAAAACGACTTATTGGTTAAAAAATACAACTATTTTGGTAAAAATTCATCTTAATGTTCGAAAAACCAACTGCTTCGTTAAAAATTCGTCTTGCTGACGTTTTAGTCTTGCATGTTTCTAAAATTCGACCATTTGGTTGAAAAATCATCTTACTTGCTTTCAAATGGTTAAAAATTCAATTTTTTTTCAAATCGTCCCTTTGGATCGAAACTTTAACTATTTTGTTGTAAATGAAACTGTTTCTTTGATAATTAATTTGTTTAAATTTGCATATTTGATTGAAAATTAACTTTTGTAGGTTGAAAATTGAACTATGTTGTCATAAATTCAACTACTGTCTTGAAAGTGTAATTAATTTTTTGAAAATTCAACTATTTTGTCAAAAAGTCATATTTTTTGTTCAAAAATTCCCTTGTTTTGTTGAGAATAGTTCTTTGCAGGCGAATGTTACGAACTTGTATATTAAAATGATAAACTTCTAGTAAATTCGTGACTTTGATAATTCAGTGAAACATAAAACTATATACTACTCTTTTTGTAGAAAGTTTATATTTTTCAGTTGGAAATACAAAAAAAAAATTCAACTACTCTATAGAAGGTTCGAATTTTTTAATGAATAATTCAATTTTCTGTAACTTTTATTATTATAATTCCTGTTGGAAATTCATCTTTTTGATTCAGAAATTGAAATCTTGATTAAAAGTTGAGAAACGTTCTGAGAAATGCATTTTGTTAGTTGAAGATTTATTGTGTAGGTTTAAAATTCTTATCTTTGATAGGAAATTCAACTGTTTTGTAGGAGGTCCGTGTTTTTGGTTCAAACATTCAACAATTTGGTAGAAAATCAAACTATTGCGTTGAAAATTAACATTTTTATGTTATGAAAATTAAAAAATTCTGTTCTAAATTCGCTTTTTCATCCAATAATGTAGCCCTTTCATTTTTCGTTATAAGTTTTTCCTTTACGAGCAAGAAATTTGTTCTTTTGGACAGAAATAAAAAAAATTGTTATTGAAATGAAATTGTTCAAATTATTCTCATTATGTTAATTTTTTCAATGAAAAAATATTTCAAATGTTGCTTGGAATGCTTAATATTTTTTTGTTCCCTTGAAAACTTTCATAATTTTCAAACTTACATATTCTAAACTTACACGAATTTTTCTAAAAATTTATAATCTTGAAAAATTGAAAAATTTTGCTTTAAAATCTTCTACATTCCATTGTCAAATTGCAGGAAATTTTTTGAAATACTAAAAAAAAAATAAAAATTTGTGCTAATTTTTCAAAATCTTTCGGAATATATTTCGAAGAAATTTGAATTTTTCCTAAAATACCAAGAAAATATTGCAAAACTTTCAGAATTGTTAAAAAATGGTGAATATCAAATCTTTGATGATTACATAAAAATAAAAACCCTCTTAAAATTTTTGTTACCTCCGTTTTACAATTTGTTGAAATCTTCCAAACTCTTCAAAATATTTCTTAAACTTACTATCGTTTGAAATTTTTCCATGAATCTAGAGAGGAGCTGGTTGTTCTCATCAAACTTTTCTAAATTTAGAGAAAATCTTTTGTAATGAATTAGATTTTCACACATTTTTAAAAATCCAGCAAAAATAATTAAACCATCTCTAATCTTCCAGTTCCTGTCTTGATATCTTTTGAAATCTTGAGAACTTAAAATTCATTCATTCAGGTAAATTTTCCGTAAATTTTATTTTTCCCATCTTTTTAAATATTTAAAGAAGTTCACTAATCATATTGTGGTAGAAAAATTTAAAAAAGAAAATGAATTGAGAATTGTTATATTTTATTTTCAAATATCTCAAAGTGAGAAGAGTTCTGATGCTTTGAATTTTTTTATATGTTCAAAAGATTCGGAATAATCCCTACTTATTTCATTGGGCTTTTACGATTTCCAAAGATTTCAAGGGATTTCAAAAAATTTGACATGATGTAAGGGATTTTATAGGACATCCATATATTTTGAAGAAATTAGGCTATTTATCATGACATACGTATTAGTGAATGTGTCAGACCAAAAAAGTCTTTCCAAACACGACGTACCCGCTTTCTTGGCGCGGCCGATAATAACCTCGGTAAGGTCTGAGTTAAGATGATCTATATCTAATTTTTCAAATTTATCATCTAGTCTGTGAGACAAATATAATTCTTTTGAGAAGATTTCCCGTCTGACTCAGCAACAACGGTGCCGCTGTAAAAGCGCACCACCACCATCAGCTAGCGGAAGTGGACGCGTTTCCTCAGCAGCTCAATGAAGCAACTAGCGAAGATACTGGTAACTCCAGGAGGCGTTACCGCTTGCGACCACGCGCCCCGGTCGCATACCGTGACGCGCGACCCTATGCACCTCGGAGGAGGCGCCAGTATGTTAGATCGCATTATGCACAGGCGAAGCTAGCGCGAGTTACCTCGTAACGATATTTTTATTTATTTTTTTTGTAATTTTTTTAAATCGAGGCTGCCACGACGCACCCCGGTCCACTGTAAATAGAACATAATTATGGCTACCGCAAGGTACCAACCGCGTAATCGCATGTATATAGCGTTAGATAGGCCGTTTAAGGTTGAAGAACAGAAATTTTTTTACACTTAAGGTAAACAAGCTCTATCTGGGAAAGGTTGGAGTGGTTGTAGGCCAACAGCCTAAACTGAGAACCTCTGGAAATCGAAAACTGTCTACGTGACTTTTCACTAAAGTATTCTTTTGAAAACTTGAGTGAAAGGGCCCTACGTGACAAATTGTCGATTTCAAGATGTTTTCAAAAGACGAGCTTGCAAACCCTCCGTGAGTCAAAACCATTAGCCGAATTTCCCTTCTCTTACAAGGCCGCCGGTTAACGACCGAAAATCCCCGTAGCCACGCGAACAGCACGTTCACGGTACGTTCAGCACGTACGCCAATGATGCCTCTCTCACTTTCATTGGAAAACACAGGCGGCTAGAAAACAAGCTTAATAAGATTTTTAACAGATCCATTCTTTGAAAATATTATTACATTCATCTATTAACACGAAATACACAAAAAAAAACAGGGAAAGAGAGAAGGGCAAATAGTTGTTTATTCTTTCAAGCTTATTCAATCTCGCCAACACAACTTAAAGTTTCAGAGGAAATGCCAGAACGGCCTTTCCAGCTAGGTTAACTTAGATAAATTAATTAAATTAATATATGTGTATTTATACAAGTATATATACACATAGCTTCATCTCGTTTGCGGGCGATTGAAGCCCCACTTATACTGATCATCTTAATCAAGGTTCATTGATTTTCATCAATTGTTTATATTTTTAAAAGTTAATTAAAACTTTGTATAAATATGGCATATTTTTGCACTTAGCATGGTGAAGACGCTCGGGGTCCGAGGTAGCGCAGTCCCCACCGCTCGGCCGCGATCCCATCGCCACCGTTTGGCCAATAAGTGCGCCTAAACAAAAACTTCCTTCTCCTCGTCAAAATCTTTCCTACTTCTTTCCCTAATTCCAAACCATCGCCGAAACCTTCTCCTCGTAAACCAACTAACGACATTCCGAATCAACCTTCTTGCAGTTACTTCTCACCGCAGCCAGGACCTTCTTCGGCTATCAGCAAGACTCCACCTGCAGTCGGGAACGTTGCCTCCTCCGTCAACGCTACCACGGCCCGGGCCATCCTCCCCACTAGTCCTACGTCATCGGACAGTTACGTGTTAGATCTAGCGGCAGTGGGCTCCCCGGAGACATTCTCTCCGTCTCTCCTGGGTTCCCCTCCCGAAAAACGCTTCTGTTCCTCCAGTGAGAGCTTCTGCCGGAATCTCCGTTTCAATCCGGATGATTGAATGAAATGATGCTTATTTTCAGCTCCTAAAAAAAAAACACACAAACACAGACACAAACAAAGATCATTGCCGGGTGGCTCCTCACCAGCTTACTCCTTTCGAGTTGGTAAGACCTCCAGTGGATCTCCTTAGACCTCCGGGTCACCTCCTCTCCTTAACTTTCCTGAGGATTCCTAACGTAACACCCCCCACAAAAATTTGCAAAGACGCACTCGTCGCCCACTTTCTCTTGTTCTTCTTTCTCTCTCTCTCTCTCGTGCTCTCTCTCTCTCTCTATCCTCCATGGACCGTCTGACCGCCTGGAAACGACTTTTGAAGGGAGACAACAAGAGAGTCCAACTGTCGCCACCCGTCAGCCAACGCGATGTGCAACAGGGAATGGCAGGTATATACAAATGGCTCGCCAACGAACGTGCAAAAGGAAACACCGCCTCTCGGACGTCCAGACCTAGCAGCTCCTAGGATTATTTTTCCTCTTCCTACTTGTGTTTTTCCTTCTCACCCACCCCCACCCGCTCTTTTCCTGTCTCTCTCCATCTGTCCTCTTCCGTCCTCACGCCACAAGGACAAATTTCCCGGCTGTTTCGACCAAAATAACTGTGTATCGGGACTACACTCGCATACCAGCCCCCCCCCCCACGCACTCAGTGTATATCTCTCCCCCTTCCCCCCATAAAATATACAAAAGGGCTAGATATCAATTCGAAAGCATTTGTTTAAGGACAGCAGACTAGCGCCATGCAAGCTTTTTGGGCAAGACCCCTCGTCCACCCAGAAGCTCTCCTGCACATCCAAATAGTTATTACAAACTTCCCAGGCTTTGCCCAGTTCAGTTTGCTATCTAGGGTTACTCCCAGATATTTAACCAAATCTGAATACGTCAGCTTCCCGACACAGAATACAGGAGAGTCAACTTTCGGCACTTTTTGATTTCTCGCTGGTCTTTTCTTGATTTACCGAGAGCCCTGAACTATCGCACCAGAGCTCCACGGTGCGCAACGCCGATCCTGTCAGACCCACAAACGTTTCCACATGAGCCCCTCTGACCAGGATGAAAAAGTCATCCGCATAGCCCTAAATATAATATCCCTCTTTAGTTAGCCTATGAAAGAAGCTGTCCACTACAACTCACCACAGAAGGCGCGACAGGACACCCCCATTTGGGCAATCCCGTGGCCCTTTTCCCCTTATTAGGCCTTCGCCTGATCAGGTTTCGAGCTTCCTCCGGCGTAGCATGCTTGTTATCCTGCATAATAGCTGGCCTGGCACGCCACATCTAAAGGCCTTTCGACAGATTACTTCTGGACGTGTATTGCTAAGAGCACCCTCTATATCCAAGAAAGTGCCCACAGCATATCCCTTTTGTTCTGCCTGCTGCTCCAATTTTGCCACGATGGCATGAAAGGCATTTTCTACCGAGCAGCCTGCATGAAAAGCATTCCGCCCTCTGTACAGTTTGGAGGCCAAAAGCACCTCATCCCTAATATAACTCTCGACCAGCTTCTCCAACGTCTTTAGGATGAAAGACGTTAAGCTAATCGGTCAGAAAACTTTCCGAGCAGTGTGACCCTCCTTTTTAGGATTATAAATGAAGGCCACTGGGCCATCCTTCCATGCCGATGGCATCTGTTTCATGTATGATGTAATAATTTCATGTAACATGTAATAATTTCATGTAATGAGTTCGTTAGTGGAGGGAAAACGAGATCCATGCCTTTTTGGGTTCGGGGTGGTGGTAAATTCTATTCTATGACGTCAGAATTTTCCACCACCCCGAAACCTTAGAGTGGAGTAGAGACTCATGGTGGGGGAGACGAAGCGAGCGATCCACAGGTGTTAACGGAGCTGGACTCGAGAAATTTCCCCTCGCTGATGACCCCTGCAGTAGGTTATTCAGCGCTCCTTCAAATTCTTTAGCATACACACCATTCCTGAGCCTTATTAACCCGAAGCGAGCCTTCGAATTTTTAGCCAGGATCTTTTGTAGCAGACCTGCCCAACTCGTGGAAATTCTCTTAGGGAACACATGTTCCGCATCCACCACTCTTTCGGCTGGAGATCGTAGTTGCGGTACACGCATGCGCGTGGTAGACGAGTGGTAGACGAGAGATTCTCACAGAGCGTTTACCAACACTCCCGCTCTCTAGGAAAAAGAGTGGGGATCGCGGAACATGCGTTCCCTAAGGGAATTTCCCCGAGTTGGGCACGTTTGTTTTGGAGCCTCACTGTTTCCGGAATGTCGCTCGATACTCCGCAAAAGCCCCTCCAATTCTTCTATTTATATTTTCTCATATTTTTATTGTATTCATACTGGACCGTCTGATGCATGTTTCAGTCTGAAGGTATTTTAGTTCTATTTGCCCTGTTGCACAACGTGCTTGTCATTTTACAGTGTCTCTCCAGGTGGGTATTCCACTATTCTGCTCTTTTCCTAGACCTAGTTGTGCTTGCAGGTCAATTGATCTCAACCGGTGTAGTCAGAGTACTTCGCAAAAAATTCACGGAATGCTCTGAATCATCAATGGTACCATAGCTTGTGGGGAATTCCGTAAGCATTCATAGAGCCAAATCGGAAACTTCACTCCTGTTTTCAGTCTGTCCTAAATCGCAATGACGAATCCTTTCGTTTCTGGAAACATGACGCCCTTTTCAGACAAATATTGGGTGCCTCATTATCCACTGCATGTTGATCTATTGCTTTGTGGTGCTCGCCGTTGATGACTTTTTGTATCCATTGCGTTTCTAATTCATGTATGGTTTCTGGCCTGATATTCAGGGCCACCTTTGAGGACAAATTCAAGTTTGTGTAATCGAGATTAGCTTTACAGATGGTGCCATAGAGCGCGACATCTCGCTTGAAGTTCAAATAGTGTCGCAACTATATAACTTGTGACTTACACAGTTTCTTGACATCTGCAACGCGCCCACCCCAGTTATGTCATGATAGAACTACCCTTCCAATCGTTGAGTTACTGAATTACTCATTACTATTATTATTCAATTACCATCTTTTTCCTCCAGAACTTTACTTTTGCTATTCATTTTGTTTCAAAATCGAATCCGAAATTTAAATTTTGTATACCCTCCATTTGTACATTCCGACTTTCCAAAGTGCATACAAGGCGTGTATTTATCAGGGTCTGTTTTATTTTGTTATTAACTATCATAGAATTTTTCAATACGAGGTCTCCCAACATGTGAGCATAACATATCCTACCCGCACTTCTTCTAAGGTACATTTTCAATTTAGTAGATTTTAGACATCAAAAACCTCTTTTCAAAACAAATTTTTAAGAAATCTTCAAATGGCATACACACAATCAACATTGATCGTTTCATCTTTCACCATAAAAATTTTGTTTTTGGGTTTTGGGGAATTTTTGAACTAGGGGTTTTCGAATAATTTATGGTTGAATGCCAAATTTGTGAGAGGGTCTGGCAAATTGAAGGATGGGTGGAATGTCGAGAATGGGTGAAGTCCTTGAAAATTCAGCAAGTTCATCAAATCAGGTTCATTCAGGAAAATGTACAGATAAAAGGATTTCCTGCAACCATCAAGCGATGTTCAGTCTCATGGGATATCTCAATAGAGCAGGTTGAGATTGTGTCAGAATTACCGCCTGTGGACTTGGAGGTGCGTTAGCGTTGACTGGAGCACGTAACAGGACCCTGGCTTCGGGCGCCTCCCAACTCCCTGCCTTGCCTTGCAGGCCTGTATGTAGCAGGTGGACTTAGATATCTCTTATATTATTACCAAAAAGACTTTTAACCAAGTAGTTGAAGTTTTACAGAAATAAGGTGAATTCTCAACGGAAAATGTAATAGATGATATTTCAACAGAAGAGATTTTAATGGGATGACAAAATTTCGAAACAAGTAATAAAATATTTGAACTATTTCTGAACTATTTTTAATACCTTTACCAATTTCGTTGTTTTTCTTTCTAGGAATACAATAATATCTTAATAAAAAAATTGATCCAATTTCGACAAGACAAAACGTTCACTCTCAAAAATGCTCAGCATAGGTTAATGCCGTCAAGACAAATCCTTCTTGAGGTTGCAAAATGACCATGCTTGTTTTGAGTGTGTTTAGTGAGCCATTTATTGTTTACAGTATCAGCTTTCAAACGCTATGCTTTCTTTAAAAATTTAGTACATTTCATTTCATATTTGTAAATTTTCGTACAGCTTAAGTTCCGGAAGAATTTTAGTTGGTCCTCTCTCCATCGCACCAAGTTATCCAGGGGGGCACCCAGGGGCACCCTCACATCCAGGGGGGCTGAAAATTGAAAAAGTAATCGTTTTATTTTTTTGATACCAAAATTTCGAACATTATTTTAAAAGCTGAATTTAAACCAAAATTATTATTATCGAGGGTACTGGATATAGTTGTCTCGGGTACGGGTTGAAGTCGTTCTTGGTTCAGGGTATAGTTGGCTATGATAAAAGGTAAAATCTGTTAGAAAATGGGGTAAATTCGTCTAAGGTATGGGGTATGGTCGGCTCAGTGTGCAGGGTAAAGCTTGGGCCAAAAATGAGATTAAAAAAAGGAGTGTAGTCTCAAACGATATCCACCAGGAGTTATCCACAAATCACGTAAGAAGATACGTGGGAGGGGCGGGGGGGG
>CAKNXH010058187.1:54349-68393 GCA_932178445.1 Andricus quercusramuli | reverse complement strand
AAAAAAAAACGGTTTTCATAAATATGAATATCGTATCTTCATATAATTCTGGCACTGTAGTAGTATGAGCATACTCATAAAAACGTGTTGTGATTCTTGATAATTTTGAATCAGACAAATTTTTTCATTAACTAGACTTATTACTCATGTATATGTGTAAAAGATCTAGGAAATACGAACATTTTATAGTGACATAGTTATTCTTCACGAATAAAATTAATTTGGTCATACGGTCATATAAAATGCAATGGATTCAGATGTTAAAGAATCATAATTTATTTGTCATAACCGTATGACCGTATGACCAAGCATACGACCGTAAACATATGACCGTATGACCAAATTAATTTTATTCGTGAAGAATAACTATGTTATTTAAAAAACGGTCGAAGAAAAATTCACTGTGAGGAAATACTCCAATGCACTGAATATACATATACATATAGATTTTATAGTGACATCAGCATTATTCCTCGTTCAACGCTGTTTATTTTGAAGGATAAATAAAGCATTCATCGGATGAGTGTCGTAAAAGTGAGTATATATAGCAGCCATTTTTGTCTCAATTCTATCACGAACTTCCTGAAAACTGATATTCCTGTTCTCTATCATCTTATCCACTGACAAGTTATGAAAATTCTTACTCAAATACAACTTCTTGTCTTTGCTGGCTTCCTGAATTTTAAACGTAAGTGTATAATGTATTATTAAAACTAATATGTATGATAAATATGGCATATACGCTCTCAAACATGCTTACTTAAAAGCTTACATTCAAAATTATTCGTTCCTAAAGTGTCCAGTTTTAGCATTAGCGCTTTTTTTCTTGATAAAACGCTCTTCTCAAGAGGCTTAAATGTGTTATATGTAATATATTCAAACTGACTAATACTATCGAATTTCGCGTGAGACTCTCCCGTTACCAGATCCTCCAGGTCTAGAATTGGAAAAAATTGCCTCATACTAGACAATGTCTAATATATTAACGAATCAGAGGCCTGCTTCACATTGTGCAATTTAAGACTGGAAACCGCATGAATATTTTCAAACTTACCTTATTATTGTTAATTACGCTGATCAACAAAATGTGACCAATGAATTCATGAAGTATCAGGAGACCATACAAGTTTGGTTCTTAGCGCAACTGTTTTGTTTCAATTTCCTTTTGCTTTGGTTTAAAATTTGTCTTTTTGGGTTGAGAATTCATCCATTGTTGTTGAAAATCCAATACATATTTGGATTTGAAATATTCGGGGTTAAAGTCTTTCATATTGAATTCCATATAGTATTTAGATTGATTTCTTCAAAAGAATGTATTCCCCTTCTTCTTAAAACTCATTCGCTGTTGGTTCAGATGCCATGAATTAGTCTATTTACGAGTTTCTCAATATAGTTTTATTGTTTTAAGAATGATGAAAATGTTTCACAATCGCGGTCTTATACTGAGGCCTTCTATGTGACTTTAATTTTTCCGTGTCAGAGACAATGTTGAATCAACATAAAGAGTCTTCTGCTCAAGGATTTTCCTGCTCGGGTGTTTGCTGCCTCTACCATGCAATCTTGAACACGTATTCTAATCTTTAATAATTCTGACGGCTCTATGGGTGAAAAACTCAACAAATAAGGAAAACTCTCGCATCTTAGATCAACAATCTTTCTCATTTCACTATATTCATTTCAACGAATAAACAACGAGTTGTTACTTTCAAACTCACTTTACTATTGTTGATTATACTGGTCAACAAAATATGACCGATGAACTCATAGAATGGAAAGAATTTTTTTTGAGGTACATAGTTGGAGATAATGCATGTCGTTTAATAAAGGGTCATCTTCAACAAACAGATATGAAATCTACCGAACGGAAGCAGAATCCAAAACTTAATTGGAAAACTATGTTATTTATCAAAGCAGTATATTCACATATGATCACAGTTTAAAACCAATGTTAGCAAATCAGACTGTTCTTTATATCTGCCGAGGTTTAATTTATTGCTGTCATCATGATGACAACATGCTATGCTTATTTCTAATTCAAGTCAAAGAATTTCCATGCAATGGAAAAAATTTCAAATGGATGGACTTTATGGATCTTGATTTTTTCGTACACGTCTGCATTTCAGGATTTATTCGCTCGAATAGTTTTCCGTTTGAATCACAAATACTTACATTTTTTTAATGAAATCTGGTTTCTTCTTGCGGTTTTCAATGTAAAAAAATCCAAAGGAAGTTTACAGTTTCAGCATTGCTTGTTCGCATCATACATAAACCATCCCTATCTGTAAGGTTGACAGTTTGACCGTTTATGTATACCCAAAGAGAAATATTGCTAGTTTGGAACAACTTGATAAATATAAACTTTTTCTCACAAAATTAGGTGCAGATGGACAACCCAATCTAATTGATCAGTTGATTGGGTGGTTGAACCAGCCTCAACCCGATCCACCTGAACAGCACGCCTTGGCTGCAGGAATGCTTGTGTTTCAAATGCGTGATACTTGTTTTTATGTTGGACGTGAGATCCAAGAACACGTCCCACGGCGGATACCAGATCATTTGTTTAGTGGCAATATGATTCCTCAGGATTATAAAATTGATATATATATAGCAAACCGACATTTTGATTCACATGCCCAAGGACCAGGATTCCAGATTGATCCACATGCTCATAATCATGGAAATCATCATAAACCATGGAAGGCTCATTTGAATGTAGGAGATGGCTACATTTATTCAGCTACCGAGTTTCGACGGTTCAATGAAATTTACCATCATTATCCAACCGAATATTGCCCAGAAGGAAAATATCCAGAAGCTGATTACATATACATAGCAGTACCACTCGTATATCCCTGGTATTGGCGGTCACGTTTATCGCGCCGTTTGATTGGAGAGGAAGATCGTTCGTTTTCTGGAACAGCCCACGTGCTTAACCTGATACGAGGAGGAGTACCTTAGACATATCAAGAGCGATATCCTACAGTGTGGAAATTTTGATACCCAATAGATATTCCAAGGATATCTCAAGATATGATCAGAACATCTCATTAGTGTCTCCAATTTTTATGCCAAGGATGTCCTATAAATGTAGATATATCTAAATCTGCAAATCATGTATTTTCAACCAACTAAATAAATAAACTCATTGTTTATCAATATCGCAATATTTTCATGATTTCTTAAAAATTCGTGCATTCCTATCTTTGAAAATTGCTATTCGTCGTTTAGTTACCGTCACCGTTACCGTTACTTAGTTTTGAGTAACCGTAAGGCGATCTCATCGATGATGGACGATCTGTGTTTATTTGAACTCAAGATGTTTGTCCCCCGTTCCAGAACTTCACAGAATTTTCGAAGTAACTTTACGCACGCAGAATTTTTTGAATGAACAAAGCGGTTCAAATTTCAACAGAATGCAGCACTTGCAACTTGAAGTGAACGGTTCGATAGGATTCGGGCAAAGTAACAGTGTTGAAAACTAGACTGAATCCTACATATATGTACATTATTCACGTTATTGCTGTTATTCTCCAGTTTAATCTTGGCACGGACCAGGTTCAGAATTCATCTCTCTCATTTAAAAATGAATCTACCAGGTTGAAAGTTAAAGAAATTTGTGAAAAATCCATTTTTGGTTGAAAATGTATATTTTCAATTAAAAATCAATTTCTTCTATTTGTAAATTGAAATTTGATAAAATGTTGTTTGCAATATCAAGTACTACCAGAAATATGCATCTCAATGAGATCTACAACTTTTGTTTAAAATTTTCAGAAATGTTGCGCATTGGCTAAAATTCGTAATCAACTCATTAAAATACACGAGTGTAGTGAGTTGCCGAAAAATTTGAGGCATGCTCTTTTCGGAAATTATTTCGAAAATTCAACTTCTTTGGCAGAGAATTCAACTATTTTATTAAAAACTTATTTACTTTTTTAACAATATCCTACTAGGTAGAAAATTAACTTTTGTTGTTGAACTCATGTATTTTGTTGAAACTTCGTCCTTTTGAGTAAAAGATTAGTCTAAGGTTTCGAAAAATGTTGCGATTCTGGATAATTTTGAATCAGACAAATTATTGTATTAACTAGACTTATTACACATGTATATGTGTAAAAGATCTAGGAAATACGAAAATTTTATAGTGACATCAGCATTATTCCTCTTTCAACGCTCTTTTTTCTAAAGAATAAATAAAGCATTCATCGGATGATTGTCGTAAAAGTGAGTATATATAGCAGCCATTTTGGCCTCAATTCTATCACGAACTTCCTGAAAACTGATATTATATCATCTTATCCACCGAGAAGATATGATGATTCTTACCGAAATACAACTTCTTGTCTTTCTGGGCTTCCTACATTTCAAACGTAAGTGTAATGTTTTATTGAAACTAATGTGTGTGATAAATATGGCATATATGCTCTCAAACATGCTCACTTAAAAGCGTACATTTAAAATTCTTCGTTCCTAAAGTGTCCAATTTTAGCATTAGCGCTTTTTTTCTTGATAAAAACTTCTCTCACAAGAGGCTTAAATGTGTTATAGTATATTTAAACTGACGACTACTATCGACTTTTGCGTGAAACTGTCCCATGACCAGATCCTTCAGGGCTAGAATTGGAAAAAATTGCCTGATACTAGATAATGTCTGATATATTAACAAATCAGAGATCGGCTTCGCATTGTGCGATTATTATTAATTACAGTGTCCAAAAAAATATGAACAATGAATTCATAGAGGATCAGGAGATCATACAAGTTTGGTTCTTAGTGCAACTGTTTTGTTTGAATTTTCTTTTGATTTGGTTTAAAATTTGTCTTTTTGTATTGAAAATCCAGGACATATTTTAATTTGAAATATTCGGGGCTTAAAGTCTTTCATATTAAATTCCATATGGTATTTAGATTGATTTCTTCAAAAGAACTTATTTCTCTCCTTCTTGAAAATCACTCATTGTTTCTTCAGGTGCCATGACTCAGGCTATTTACGAAAGCCTTATCAGAGATAACGTTAGATCAACACTAATAAATTGGTGCTCACGGGTTTCCTCTTCTATTTCTTAGTTGTATGAAAAAACGATGTCATTTAACAAGCAAGTATATTATCATATGCTCACAGTCTTGAAAAGAATTTCAGAAAATCAAACTATTATTTATATCTGCCGAGGTTTGATTTATTGCTGTCATCATGATGACAACATGCTATGCTCATTTCTAATTCAAGTCGAAGAATTTCCATGCAATGAAGAAAACTTCAAATGTATGGACTTGATGGATCATGATTTTTTCGTATACGTCTGTATTTCAGGATTTATTCGCTCAAATAGTTTTCCGTTTGAATCACAAATACGCATCGTCCTCAGTGGTGTGGTGGTACCACAACCCGGGCTCGTCGGCCTTCGGCATCCTGGTTGAGTGTAGTCAGCTATTTGCGTCGTTCATCCGGCTTCTTCAAAGAGGCGGACTCCCTAAACGATGCGCACCCCATTGTCCCCGGCAGATGATCGGTCCGGGGTTTCTCTTCTTTCTTAGCAGGCCTGAGTCCTGTCTGGACCCCTGCATCCCGCCGCCATATGGCCAAAGCCCAGGCAGCGGTAACACCTAACGGACTCGGTCTTCTTCCGCACACGATAGGACACCCACCCCACTTTGAGGTGTCCCGTGCGGAGAAGTCTTGCCGCCAGCTCCTCTTTCATTTCGACAAAGGCCCTCAGATTACCTCTGAAGGCCTTCTTCGTCATGCTCACCTTTAACTCTCCAGCTTCTGCTTTTCCGAAGTGTTTCGGACCGCAGCCTCCACATCTTCTTCATCAGTGATCAAGTTGAGGTCCAGGACCTCGACTTCGATACGGGGAACGAGTTCACGCACGTTCCTCCTATTCCCTACAGCATCCTGGATGGCCGCGGACAGCTTTGATCTGCCATCCGCAGCCGGCTCTACCTTCACCAGAACCTCTCCTCTTCGGGTCTGCGTGTGGTGCTTTGAAAATTTACAATAATTATTAATTATTTAGACCATGTTTATCAAAATATCCAGAGCTTGGCTATTTTTCAAGTAATAAACACAATTTGTTAATGATTATAATGATTATTATAATGATGATTCAAACCAGTTTCATTAAAAAATTTAAAATTTGGCTATGTTTAACAAATGGGCTGCATTTTTCTTACAGAACTAACTTAGAATGTCATTCCGATGACTTTCTTTATAGGATGCTTTGCAAATTTCCAAGAATTATTAATTATCTAAACAATTTTCATAAAGAAATCAAGAATTAATCAATTTTGATAAACATAATCAGAGATTGTTTTTTTTTCAAGGAATAAATACAATTCGTTTACAGAGTCAACTAAGATTGTCGTTCTAATGACTTTTTACTATGTTTTGTGAATTCACAAGAGTTATTAATTATTTAAACATCTTTCAGAAACAAATTCAGAATTTGGATATTTATTAAAGAATAGGCTCAATTTTCTTTCAAAATCAGTGAAGAATGTATTTCCAATAACACTTCTCTACGATACTATGCACATTCAAAATAATTAATTATTATTTAAACAATTTTCATAAACATATTCAGAACTTGGATATTTTTCAAGAAATAGGCACAATTTTTTTTACGAACTGAATTAAGAATGTATTCCTGAATACACTTTCCTATGTTTCTTTAAAAAATTCAAATTTTGGATTTTTTTTAACGAATAATCTAAATTTTTTTTTTATAGAATTAACTAAGAATATTTTACCGTTTACTTTCTTGTATGACGCTAAGCGTAGTGTTTCTCCTTACTCTTTCATGTGTTGTTGATGTACATTTACGAGAATGATTATCTATTTTAACAATTTCCATGAACAAATACAGAGTTTGTCTAATTTTTTACTAATTAGCTCAACTCGTTTGCAGAACAAAAAATAATGTATTTATAAGAATAAGAATTAAAAAAGCATACCAATTTTATAATATGGTAAAATCTTTCCTTTTAATTAATTGTTGTCCTTTTAATTTTTGTTCATTTCTTCAAGTAATTTATTAATTTATTTTGCTTAATCAAGATTTCTGGACTCTTCTCGAGCCTAAATCATTTACTATGTATTTCTATGAAGATTTGCACGCGCCGGCATTTTAGAGGTTTTTTCCAAACTTGCATGAAAATGTTTATAGCTGTAGAATTATTCATTCTGCATCGTGAGAGGGTACCCATTCCAAGCCGTGTACAAATCGAAGTTATTTAAGTAGAAATTATTTTACGGTATTTTACTTAACTTCCTGTCCAAGTAATGTTCTAGTTTGGTTAAAAATTCTATACTCACTATAAACACTCATTAAAAGTGCTAAAAACGCGGACGGGTGTTAAAAAATATCACGAAATTGGTAATGTTGTTTTTAGATTGCTTGCGCAAAGAAACGGTTTTCATAAATATGAATATCATATCTTCATATAAATCAGGCACTGTAGTAGTATAAATATAAGCTTGGACACATGTTTTGATTCTCAATGATTATGTGTAAAACAAGTTTCCGTATTAACTAGAATTAATACTCATGTATATGCGTAAAAGATCTAGTAAGTACCTAAATTTTCCATAGGATTATTAGGTCTTGGAAATACGAATATTTTGTAGAGTGATATCAGCATTATTCTTCTTTCAATTCTGTTTATTCTGAAGAATAAATAAAGCTGTCATCGGATGACAGTCGTACGAGTGAGTGTATATATAGCAGCCATTTTGGTTTCAATTCTATCACGAACTTCCTTAAAACTGATATTATGTTCTCTACCGTCGTATCCACCGAGAAGATATGAATATTCTTACTGAAATACAACTTCTTGTCTTTGCGGGTTTCCTGAATTTCAAACGTAAGTGTATAATTTATTATTAAAACTAATATGTATGATAAATATGGTATATACGCTTTCAAACATGCTTACTTACAAGCTTCCATATGGAATTGTTAATTTCTGACGTGTCCCGTTTTAGCATTAATGCTTTGACATGATTATTTTCAAACTTACTTCATTATTGTCAATTACACTGTTCAACAAAATGTGACCAAAGAATTCATAGAGTATCAGGAGATCATACAAGTTTGGTCCTTAGTGCATCTGTTTTGTTTGAATTTCCTTTTACTTTGGATTAAAATTCGTCTTTTTGGGTTGAAAATTCATCTATTGTGTTGAGAATCAAATACATATTTTGATTTGAAATCTGCGGGGTTTCAAGTCTTTCATATTGAATTCAATATGGTATTGACATTAATTTCTTGAAAAGAATTCATTCCCCTTCTTCTTGAAAATCACTCGTTGTTGCTTCAGGTGCCATGACTTAGTCTATTTACGAGTTTCCCAATATAGTTTCATTGTTTTAAGAATGATGAAAATGTTTCACAATCGCGGTCTTATACTAAAACCTTCTATGTGACTTTAATTTTTTCGGTTTGAAGTATTGATTGATAAATACTTTACGTTGGTTGCTTGTCAAAAGACAGAAAGCTGAGTTAAAAACGTTATTTCTTCACTCAGAAATTTTTGAAACAATTCAAATCATAGGTTTTTTAAATTTTCAATTCAGTTTGAAGAAGGTTTATTAATAATTATAGCATTTCTGTACATTATTTCAGCTGACATTGTATGATTGTGCAGAAGAGTAAAAATTCGAAGCCTTATCAGAGATAACGTTAGATCAACAATAATAAATTCGTGCTCACGGATTTCCTCTTCTATTTCGTAGTCATGTGAACAAACTCTGTTATTTATCAAAGTAGTGTATTCACATATGCTCACAGTTTAAAAAAAATTTTAGCAAATCAGACTTTCTTATGTCTCCAGATGTTTAATTTATTGCTGTTATCATGATGACAACATGCTATGCTCATTTCTAATTCAAGTCTAGGATCCTCTTGAAATTTGAGAATCCGAGTAACCAAGATTTTATAGTTTATTGCTACTATCTCGAGATATTAGAAAAAATATGTCCATCGACTTCAAGGTTTCAAATGGCATCGAAAAACTACTTTCAATAAATAATTTTTTATTTCATATATACATAGAGATCATTTATTTTCGACCAGTCATTGTTCAGAACTGTTAAAGTTCAAGTTGCCAGTGTGGAGAAACTTTATAAACATGAACTTTTTTTTACAAAATTAGGTGCAGATGGACAACCCAATCCACTTGAACAGCACGCTATACTCCCAGGACGCCTTTTGGTTCAAATGCGTGATAGCTGTCTTTATACTGGAGCTGAGCCTGGGTTCACTGAACACCCCCCACGTAGGATACCGGAGTATTTCTTACCGGGCGCTGTGCATCCTCACGATTATAGAATTGATATATTCATAGAACGCCGACATTTTTCAACATTTTTCAACGAACCAGGACATCCGATTCCGCCACATTTTCATGAGGACGTATTTCATACTCCATGGAACGCTCATGTAAATGTAGGAGATGGCTACATTTATTCATTTACCGACTTTGAACCGTACATGTTATTTCACCATCAGTATCCAAACGAAGATTGCCCAAAAGGAGATTATCCAGAAACTAATTACATATACTTATCAGTGCCAAACGCATTTCCCAGGTTTCATAGGTCACGTTTTAGACGCCATTTGATCGGAGGGGAAGATCATTCATATTCTGGAACAGCACACGTGCTTAACCTGCTACGAGGAGTACCTTAGACATGTCGAGAGCGATATCCTACAGTGTGGAAATTTTGATAACCAATAGATATTCCAAGGATATCTCAAGATATCCTCAGAATATATCATTAGTGTCTCTAATTTTTATGCCAAGGGTTTCATGTAAATGTGCATAGTTCTGCATTTCAAAAACACAACATTATTGTTTACTGAAAGAACATTTCAAACTAATGTTTTGAAAAGCTTCCTATTTTTCAATAGCGGAAACTATAAAAAATCACATTTTAAAATTGAAAAAGCGTTTTGGAGAAAACTCGTTTTCTTTTTTTTCTGAATTCCTCTGCTAAAAACTGATCTATTTCATTAGAGAAATTACATGATTTGTTAATAATTCGTCCATTCCTATGTTTGGAAGTTGGTATTCGTCGTTTAGTTACCGTCACCGTTACCGTTACTTAGTTTTGAGTAACCGTAAGGCGATCTCATCGACGATGCGCGATCTGCGTTCATTTTAACTCAAGATGTTTGTTTTCATAAGCAGCTCAGTGGTGCATTTATACTTCAGTATATATACGATTTCTTCTGATAAAGAAATCAAGAGTTTGGCTATTTTTTGAAGAATAGGCTTAATTTGTGTACGGAATCAATAAAGGATGTTTTTCAAATAACTCTTTCCTGTGTATGATGCTTTGAAAATTTACAGTAATTATTAATCATTTAAACAATTTTCATAAACCCTTTCAGAACAATTTGTTTACGGAGTCAACTAAGATTGTCTTTCCGATGACTCTTTACTATGTTTTTTTTTAAATTTACAAGAATTATGAATTATTTAAACAACTTTGATTACATAATTTAGAGTTTGGCAATTTTTCAATGAATAGGCTCAATTTTTTATAGAAATAGATAAGAATATCATTCCGGTGACATTTTTCTATAATGCTCTGCAAATTTCCAAGAATTAATTATTATTGAAACAATGTTGATAAACAAATTAAGAGTTTGACCATTTTCAAACGAGTAAGCTTCATTTGTTTACGGAATCAATAACAAATGTTTTTCAAATAAACATGTTTATCAACAATCCAGAGTTTATCTATTTTTCAAGCAATAGGCAAAATTTGTTTACGGAGGTAACTATGTCTTTCCGAAGACTGTTTTTCTATGTTCCTTCACAAATTCAGATTTTGCCTATTTTCAACGAACAGGTTAGATTTTTTTATAGAATTAACGAAGAATATCATTCTGTTCACTTTTTTTCTATAATGCTATGAAAAGTTTTTCTAATGACTATTTTCTATATTGCTTTCTAAATTCACAATAATTAATAATAATTTAAACAATTTTCATTAAAAAATTTGAAGTTTCGCTATTTTTTTTACAGAATTAACTAAGAATACAATTCCGATGACTTTTTTGTATGATGCTTTGCAAATTTCGAAGAATTATTAATTATTGAAACAATTTTCATGAACAAATTATGAGCTTGGCCTTTTTTCAACGAATAGGATAAATTAGTTCATGGTATCAAGAAAGAATGTAATTTGAGTAACTATTTCCCACGATACTTTGCAAATATACAATAATTATTGATTATTTCAACAATTTTCGTAAGCATATTCAGAGTTTGGCTATTTTTCAAAGAATGGGCACGATTCGTTCATGAAATCAACTATGAATATCTTTCCGATGACTCTTCTATATGATGTAAATTCACAATAATCATGAACAATTTAAACAATTTTCATACGAAATTCAGAATTTGGCTATTTTTTAACGAATAGCTTCAATTCTTTTGCAGAATTAACTGAGGATATCTTTCCGATGACGTTTTCTACGATGTTTTGCAAATTCATAATAATTATTATTTAAATGAATTAAGAGTTCAGCCATTTTTCAATAATTGGGCTCAGTTTGTTTACGGGATCACCAAGAATGTATATCCAATAACTCTTTTCTACGGCACTTTGAAAATTTATAATTATTATTATTTATTCATCAATTTTCATAGACATATACAGAGTTTGGTTGTTTTTCAAGGATAAGGCTCAATTATAATAGAATCAAATAAGTATATATTTCAGATGACTTTTTTCTATATTGTTCTGCAAATTCACAAGATTTATTGATTATTTGAACAATTTTCAGTAAAAAATTAAGAGTTTGGCTATTTCTGAAAAAATAGGCCCAATTTGTTTCCAGAATCCACAAAGAATGTATTTACGATAACTATTTTCTACGATACTTTGCACATTTATATTAATTATTAATTATTTGGACAGTTTTCATAAACATATGCAGAGTTTTGGTATTTTTCAAGGAAAAGGCACAATTTGTTCACGGAGACGCCTACGAATATCTTTCTGATGACTCTATTCTATGTTGCTTTGGCAACTCAGAAAAATGATCAATTATCCAAACAATTTGCATGAACAAATGTTGAGTTTGGTCATTTATCAACCAATAGGCTACATTTTTTTACAGAATTAACTAAGAATATATTTCCGATAACTTTTTTCTGTGATACTTTGTAAATTCCCAAGTATTACTAATTTTTTGAACAATTTTTATCAAAGAATCGGAGGCAACTAAGAATGTCTTTTCGAGGACTATGTCCTACGATACTTCGCAAATTTACAATAACTATTAATCATTTAAACAATTTTCCTGAACATATGCAGAGTTTGTCTATTTTCAAAGGAATAGGCTCACATTGTCTACGGGAGCAACAAAGTATGCATTTCAAATCAGAATTTCGTACATTACTTTGCACATTTAAAATAAATATTCATCATTTAAATATTTTTCATAAACATATTCAGAGTTTGGGTATTTTTCAAAGAATGGATACAATTTTTTTACGGAGTCAACTAGCATTGTCATTCCGATAATCGTTTCTATGTTGCTTTATAAATTTACAAGGATTACTAATTATTTAAACAACTTTCATAGAAGAAAAGGAGAATTTAGCTTTTTTTTTTTAACGAATAGGGTGAATGTTTTACAAAATGACATAACAATATCTTTCCGATGACTTCATTATGCTCTTCAAATCTCCAAGATTTATTAATTATTTGAAATATTTTCCTGAGCAAATTAAGAGTTTGACAATTAGTCGAAGAAACCCTTCCGTAAAACCTCCTGCTCGACATTAGTTGAAACCCTGATCGTCGACTCACGTTTCGCCGTTATTTTGGCTATTGACGCAACTTGAATTTCAAAGAAGTTCCGTAGAATACGTACTAAACGACCTGGTACATGTTCCGGCACACCTTGATCGTTGACTCACCAATGGTAGTTATCTTTGATGTAGACACAATTCAAATTTTAGAAAAGTTCTCGTAGAATACGTATTGTAGAATGTCTTCTTTGTGTTCGAAAATTCTAATCACCATACAGAAACTCATTGGAAGTGCTAAGAACGCGGACGGGGTGTTGAAAAATATCACGAAATTGGTAATGTTGTTTTTAGATTACTCGCGCAAAGAAACGGTTTTCATAAACATGAATATCGTATCTTCATATAAATCAGGCACTGTAGTAGTATCAATATAAACTTGGACACCTGTTGTGATTCTTAACGATTCTGTGTCAAACAAATTTCCGTATTAAATAGACTTATTACTCATGTATGCGTAAAAGATCTAGTAAATACCAAAATTTTCCATAGAATTATTAGGTCTAGGAAATACCAACATTTTGTAGAGTGATATCAGCATTATTCTTCTTTCAACTCTGTTTATTCTAAAGATTAAATAAAGCAGTCATCGGATGATAGTCGTGATAGTGAGTAGCAGCCATTTTGGTCTCAATTCTATCACGCACTTCCTGAAAACTGTTATTCTGTTCTCTATCATCTTATCCACTGAGAAGCTATGAGGATTCTTACTGAAATACAATTTCTTGTCTTTGCGGGCTTCCTGAATTTCAAAGGTAAGTGTATAATTTATTATTAAAACTAATATGTATGATAAATACGGCATGATAAAACGCTCGCTTTCTCAAGAGGCTTCAATGTGTTATAATATATTCAAACTGACTACTACACCAAATTAATTAATTACACTGTTCAAAAAAATATAACCAATTAATTCATAGAATGGAAAGAATTTTTTTCGAGGTACATAGTAGGAGATAAAGGTTCATTATTAATTATAGCATTTCTGTACTGTTTTGTTTGAATTTCCTTTTGCTTTGGTTTAAAAGTCGTCTTTTCGGGTTGAAAATTCATTCATTGTTGTTGAAAATCCAATAATTATTTCGGTTTGAAATATTCGGGCTTTTAAGTGTTATATCTCTAGCATCTTAGATCAACAATGTTTCCAATTCCACTATATTTATTTTAATGAATAAACAATGAGTTGTTACTTTTGAACTCACTTCACTATTGTTGA
>CAKNXH010058187.1:28057-45341 GCA_932178445.1 Andricus quercusramuli | reverse complement strand
TCTTTAATTTAAGCCAAGAAAACTTAAAAAATCTTCATGGGTGCCCGAGATATGATTAAAAATGTTCAATCGTATCTGAGATCAATTTTAATCGACGATCACGGTTCTCGGCTGGTCTTCTACTCGCCTCCTTCGTTGAGGCAGGACCGAATAGGCCATGCACAGAGGTGGCGCCTAAGTGGACATTGTCCTATTCTTTAATATGGAGATAATATTAGATTCAAATAATTGTTAAAAATCAAAAATAACAATAAATATTTTTTTTCATTCACCATAATTTGAAATAAAAATTACTAATGAAGAGAACCAAAAGTATAAGAGGCGCGAAAACTTGCCTTGCATAGTTGAAAATTAAACTATTTTTGTAGAAAACTCAACTATTTTGTTGAAAATTCGTCTTTCTAGGCGAAAATTAATCTTATGTTTTGAAAAATCACATTTTGGTTGAGGATTTATAAATATTGTTAACAATTCGTGTTTTTCGTTTATAACTATCTAGTATCTACTTTAGATAATTCTCAGAAAGTTGTGGTTCTTTCTGAAATTTTTCACTCCGCTTTGGCTTTTTAGTTATAATCAAATAATAAATAAACATTAAAGAGAATCATTTTTCAAACGATCTCTTTCTTTTTTGTGAATATGTTTTTTTTTCAAATAAGACAGATACTCCGATTGTTCAATTTTCAAGAAAAAAGAATAATACTGAATAGAATAGTTTATTTTTCAACCACAAAGAGTAATTTACTATTGAAAAAGGCAAATTTTCAACAAAATACATGAATTTTCAAACCAATAGTGGAATTTTGAAACAAAAGCATGCATTTTCAACGAAGTAGATTAATTTTTTCCCGAAAAATACGAATTTTTCAAATAAAAAAGAAGGATTGATAACCAAAAATAAAAAAGTTAAAGGTCATAGCATCGACAACTGAAATTTTGTGATTGTGAATTCTGTTTTGTTAAAGCTCTTCCGGCCTCAAAGAACACATTCTTATCACGTATCTTATTATCACTTTTTCTGATATTGCGAAATAAAGAACATATTTTATTTTTGATGTTTACTTTAAAATTTGTCCTTTATTTTGCATTAAATTTTATTCTCAGCTACCCTGAAAATGTTTATCATTTCAATGAATGTGTATACTATTACAATAATCTGCATTGATATTGAAACAGACATATTTTTATTGTCTTGTTTTTATAATTGAAAATCCATAATTCACTTGGTCTATTCTCAGTGTTATTTTTTATGATTTAAACAAATAATACACATCCTAGCGTAAAAGAAAAATTTTGTTAAATAAGATATTATTGTACCCTGTGATGTTTTTCAAAAATACGATTTTTCATTTTTGATGTCATTTCTTACGATGAGAAGAAAAACTACGCGTTCTATCAAAAAATGATTAATGACAAAGTTAGAGATCTTTTTAAGATGAACAACTTTCTTGATTAATTTTTTTTCATACTTGATGTATTTTTTCCAATAAATTTAATTTTACTTTATTTTTGATTTCATTTTTAACAAATAAAACTTTCTTGGTTAAAAATCATGGGTAATAAATTCAACAAATAACGAAAACTCTCGCATCCGAGATCAATAATTTTTATCATTCCACTATATTGATTTTATTAAATCATAAACAGTGGGTTATTATTTGGTAGAAGTCATAATAGTTAGTACATGTGGCAGCCGTTCATCTTGTCAGAGCATACGACATTCTTGAAAAAGTCCGATTTCTGTTCTCCATCATTGTGCGTGCTGAGAAAAAAATGAAGATTTATTCTGAAGTTATATTCCTTGCGTTAGTGGGTGTCCTGAATTTTGAACGTAAGTGTAACATAATAATAAAATTATAATGTATGATGAATTCACTGCTTGAAATTATACATTGCTGGTTGCTTTTTTGATCATATCATAAACTGATTCATGATTTCTGATTTATTTCGAAGCTATTATTTGTTGCTTAAGCTAGCCTAGAACTTACGCATGGAATTATGTTATAGAACAACCCTAGCTGTAGATTTTCAGAGATTCAGTACATTTTTGTTCAACTAAGCTATTATTTTTACTTTTTCTTGGTTTCTTCATTTTCAGAGTTTATGAGTTCATTCGCTTATTATTTTCTTTTTCTTTTTGCGTTATAAGTCTAGGTTTAAGGACCTTAGATTTAAGTAACCATGTATTGTATAATTTCTGTTTCTTAGAAGGCTACTTAGCCCTAGGAACATTTTAATAAATTAGAATTTTTAAACATAAATTACTAATGAGTATGAAACATATATGTTTGTAGATGACGAATTGTTTTTACGCATAAGGAAATTCCAATCGCCTCGATACATTCCTACAGCTTTTTATTTGCCAATGCTTGATAGATGACGCATGTAGTCTTCTAGACGCCTATTTACAAGAACAATTCTAAACTCAAGTAAAAATTTAAACTTTGACATACATGGATGACGTTGAATCCACAGAGTAGACTACTGCTCAAGGTTTTTTTGTTCTTCAATGTGAATAATAATAATAATCGAAAGTGTCTTTTCCGAAGTATAGTTTTTCGTGCGGAATGCATATCTGCTCGAGATTTTTTTTTATTTCTTCCGAACAGTCTCTTTTTAGATCAGACATTCTGCTGCTATAATAAACAATCTTCTTCTTTTCACTGTTATTCTAACCCAGAGCAATCTGGAAGATGTATATTTATATTCCTTGTCATGCGGTTTTGCTGTCTCATTTATAATCAGATCAACTTCTTGGCTGTCATATGAATCACCATCTACTCCTGACGAGTTCGAGTCCCTTTTTTAAGTCTCCATTTCTATCACTCTTCATGTTGAAAATAATTAGTCAATTCGTCGCAAGGTGGCGAGTTCAGTTATAACGTCAGTCCCACCCGACTTCAGTCATTCGAAGAGGAGTATAGGGACAAACCTAAAACTAGTACTCAAATGAATAAAGTAATCTGTCTAATTCGGTCTCCCTTACTTTGAAAAAGACAGTCTTCTTTTCGTGAACTGTTAAATTCAGAATTTGACTCAATTCGAGAGAGGTGAGAGGAGGGGAAGATAGCCGGGCTTTTCTTAGAATTCCTAAGCTGCGTCGCAGTTTCTTGGAACAGCGTCGTATTTCTTGTCATGGCATGAGTTTCTCCCCACTTGGCTGTCTCCTTCCTCCTCGGTCATTGCTGACATCGATCTCTCTATTGGGCCGTCTCGCGCACTCTCTTTGAGAGGATTCTTGACCCCCCCTCCTCGACCTAATCACGCCATGCGTTGGGAGGCAGTAGTCCTTCAGCCTTTGATCCGTGTCGACTTCTGAGAGTCTCCGTTTGGACGCAAGAAAGGATCGCGAACGCGATGCCAAAGAGTTGTTGTAGTTGTGCCTTAGTATCATTGTGAGTGACTAGTTTTCTCATCGGAGTGAGATAACCAATTGTTGATTCATCTCGGCATCAAGCAATAAGTTTCTTACTGGTCGAGACTCCATTCTTGCATTGTGTGAGTGCTTCTGGACAAGTCTGTTCTCGTCCACGAGGTTATGGCAAATCTCTTCCTTGTCAGGCTCTGAATAAACCCGCAAGCCTGCAGGGTAACCTCGTGGACCCTCTCCAGAAATTTCTCTATCAGTGGAGTCTCGCTTTTTCAAGAAGTCTCTCTCTCTCTCTCGTTTTTCTCTTAATGGATTGTTCCTCTATTCAAAGGCATTCGTGTGAAAACAGATCAAACGATGAACCCTCAGTTGCTTTTCTCACTTTTTTGTTGAATAATACAAAGTAAATAAGGTCGAATATTGGCGTTAGACTCCTTCAAATACAAATCGTACGTTTTTTGTGAACTGTGTATAGTGAACTGTTAGATACAAGTTCTGTGAAAATTTGTTGAAAGTTTAAGTTGGTTTGTTCTTGTGACTTGCTTGAGCTGCTAATAAACATGATTTCCTGTGAATCGGTGTCAGAGTGCTTACTTGAAGTCGTTCGCCCCCACCCGTAATCTTAGTCAATGAAGGTTTGAACATGAACAATGGTACATTCTTTATTGACCATTGATTGCTCAAAATTTAAAAAGTTCGAGTTAATGCTGTACGAAATCTTCATGAATTAATGTCAATTTTTTCTTCAAAAATCAGGTGCAGGTGGTATAATAGGATTTCCCAGGCTGGAAATGGACAATATTCGCGTAAGAATGTGGGACGGCTCAACTTATAATGGAGCTATCGAACTCAGGAGTAGTACATTTGTAACCCCTTTCCTAAGGCGTAATGAAGTGTTTGATCGCTATTTCTTCTTTATAAGAACAAGACAGGGCCTCCATTATTCTAATTATCTCTGGGAGGAGAGGCCAATTCAACCTCACTCTTCTGAGCTTCATACTCCAAGATACTGTTGGATGAAAATAAGAGGAAGACGTGACGGACAATACCAACTTTATTCAGCAGTCAACTTTGAAGAGTACCGTGTAAATGAACGTAACCATAGAAGTGCAACCGAAAATGAAGAAGGCGACTTCCCAGATGCCAACTATGTATATATAATGGTGCCAAACAAAGGAGTGTATAGATCAGTTTTGCAGTAGTTGTAATCATGATGAGAGTTATGGGATGCATTAGATCTGTCAATTATCTTTAATTAAATCTGCCAAATTTTCACTAATGTTTTTCGATGATACTGTCCCGTAGTTAATGCATAACTGTATGGATGAGAATGGGCTATATGGGCCAAAATCATAAAGTCGGAATTATTCGATTTTAATTAAGTTAGGAAAGGTATTTCGCAGATAAACATAAAACATCTTTTTCTATTCATATTAATCACAGTGGGTGTAAAAATAATTATTTGCGAGATTGAGAAGAACGCTGATATTTCATCATTATAATTTATTGTATTTAATTACAATCTTGCGATGTTAAACATTTAAAATATCTTGTTACTTAGAATAACATTCAGATCTACTGCTCCAGGCTTGAAATATGAAAATTTGAATTGAATTGTTATTCTTTCTTATATTACAATTGATTAAACAAATATATAACTACCAGAATAAAATTGTTATTTTATTGATTTTTCCACTCCACAAGTTTGTATGGAATATTCTATGAACACATGGAATTCAGGAAATTCAGCGAATTCATGGAATTCGAGGAATTGACGAAATTCAGGGAATCTAAGGAACGTACGAAATTTGAGGAATTTACGGAATTGAAGGAAATTATAGAATTCATCGAATTCAAAAATTGATGAAATTCTACGAATGCAATGAATTCACGGAATTCAGCGAATTGACAGAATTCAGGAAATTCACGAAATTCAGTGAATTCTTGCAATTCATGCAATCCACGGAATTCACGAAATTCACCGATTTTACGGAATTCACGAAATTCAGGGAATTCACAGAACTTACGAAATTCAAGGAATTCACGAGATTCACGGAATTGAAAGAATTCATCGAATTCAACGAATTGATAAAATTCAGCGGATTCACGGAATTCAGTGAATTCACGAAAATCATGAAAGTTACGAAATTCAGGAATTCAAGGGAGGTACGAAATTCAACGAATTCACGGAATTGAAAGAATTAATGGAATTCAACGAATTGATAAATTCAACGATTTCAGTGATTCACGAAATTAAGCGAATTCGCGGAATTCAGTGTATTCGCAGAATTCAGTGAATTCATGAAATCCATTATATTCAAGGAATTCAACGAAATAATGAAATTCAACGAATTCATGGAATTAACGGAAATCATGGAATTGATGAAATTCAGGAATTCAAGGAACGTACGAAATTCGAGGAATTCACGGAATTGAGAGAATTCATGGAATTCACTGAATTCAAGGAATTGATGGAGTTCAACGAATGCAGTGAATTCACGCAATTCGTAAAATTCACCAAGGTCAACGAATTCATGGAATACGAAGAATTCATAGAATTCAACAAATTCATATAATGCAAGGAATTCATCGAATTCAATAAAGTCATGGAATGCAACGAGTCCACGGAATACTGGAACATTCACATAATTTAAAGAATTCACGGATTCGTGAGACTTACGCGATACATGGAATTTGCAGAATTCAGGAAATTCATGCAATTCAAGGAATTCGTGAAATTCAGCGAATTCACGGAATTCTCGAAATTCAGCTAATTCGCGGAATTCATTGAATGTAACAAATTGATGAAATTCAACGATTTTATGAAATTCAGCGAACTCAGGGAATTCACGGAATTCGCGGAATTCATGAAATTCAGCGAATTCGCGGAATTCAGCGAATTTGCGGAATTCATTGAATTCAACAAATTCATGAAATTCAGCGGTTTCATGGAATTCAACGAATTCATGACATTCAATGAATTCATGGAATTCACGGAACTCATTGCATTCAAGAAATTAATGAATTTATGGAACTCAACGAATTTATGGAATTCAACGAATTCATGCGATTCGGCAAATTCATGATATTCAACGAATTCATGATATCCAACGAATTCAGGGGATCCATCTAATTCACGGAATTCTAGGAATTCACATAATTAAATGCATTCACGTATTCATGAGATTTGCGCAATTCATGGAATTTACGGAATTCAAGGAATTCATAAAATTCATGGAATTGAGAAAGTTCATGGAATTCAAGGATTTCATGAAATTCAACGAATGAATGGAATTAAATGAATTGATGGAATTCAACAAATTCATGGGATTCAACGAATTCGTGGAATTGAATGAATTCATGGAATTGAACGAATTCATGGAATTGAACGAATTCATGGAATCTAATGAATTCATTGAATTCAACGAATTCATGGAATTGAAAGAATTCATGGAATTTAACAAATTCATGAAATTCAACGAATTTGTGATATTCAACGATTTCATGGAATACATGAAATTCAAAGATTTCATGGAATTCAACGAATTGGTGGAATTTAAAGAATTCAATGAATTCATGAAAATCAGCGAATTCACGGAATTCATGAAATTTAGCGAATTCACGGAATTCGCGGGATTAAAGTAATTCAGGGGATTCATATAATTCAAGAAATTCCATGAATTTCGTGAATTCGTTGAAATTAGTGAATTCCATAAATATGTATAGAATACAAACAAATAAGTACTTTCCAAATATAAGTCTGTTTTATAGGGGCTCAAAAAACCCTATAAGTGAAAAGTTGGGTTTTGCGAGTTTTTGGCGGTAATTATGATTTTTCGTGGTTTTTTAAATAGAAGTTGCATCTAATACATGACATACTACCATCTACTGATAACTAGATGTTGAAATAAATTTCTTCAACAGTACATTATTGTCCTTAACAATTGTCTCTTAGAATAGAGTTAAAAATTTGCGGTATTTTCCTATTTTTCGAACTTATTTTCAACTTTTTACTCAAAGCGAAACAATAATGAATTACATTCGAAAAAATAAATGTTTGAATCATTTATTACTGTGTGTGTATTAATATTCTCTTGAAATTATGCTAGAAAGTTGTAGTTTTTTAATAAAATGTAACACTTTTCGTTCATTTTTCCATGACAGTAAAGTAATGATTAATTTAAGACGATAAAAATAATTATTTAAACAATTTATTATTATTTTTGATGATATTTTCATGCATAATGTTAGAATGTTGTGCTTTTTTTAATTTCCAAACTTTTTCCCACTTCTCCCTCAGTGGGGTGAAACTTAATGCAAAGTGACAAAGAAATTATTTATGCAATTTATTATCGTTCATAACCATTGATCATCAGGATGAAATAAGAATTGAAAATTTTCCCTCAAGAGAAAGCAAAAACTGAACCTCTAAATGACGACTGTTGAATAAACAATTTCAACCTGAATTATTTACTTCTGAATCACGCTTAGAAGCCTCCTTCAAGATTTCTGAAAATTATTAATAGATCTATTTTGGTCGATTCATTATTTTTTATGGTTTTTAGCAAATTTCTCTTAGAATAGAGTTAGAAAGTCATTCTTCTCCCGAATGTTCAACTTATTTTCATTTTACTTTCTTATTATTTTTAATAATATTCTGTTAGAATAATGCAAGATAGTTGCTTTTTTTCTGAAATATTCAACTTTGTGTCCACTTTCCGCTTACAGCGAGATAAAGATTAATGCAATTTAACAAAGATGATTGTTCAAACATATAATTGTGGTTTATGAATATCTTCAAATATTTTGTTGAAAATCCTATTTTTTCGTTTGATTGGCCTGGTTGAAATGTCTCTTTTGGTAGAAAATTTATCCTTTAAGGTAAAAAGGTTGTCTTCTTGGTTGAAAATAAAGTTTTTTGTTGAAAATTTAACTGTTTTGTTAGAAATTTGTCCTTTTATATCGAAAATTCATCTTTTTTGCTTGAAAGCTCAACTATTTGGTTCTTAGTGCAACTGCTTTGTTAAAATTTTCTTTTTCTTTGGTTTAAAATTCGTCTTTTTGGGTCGAAAATTCATCTATTGTGTTTAAAATCCAATAAATATAGTGTTTCATATTGAATTCAATATGGTATTTACACTAATTTTTTTCAAAGAATTTATTCTCCTCATTCTTCAAAATCCCTCTATGTTGATTCAAGTGTCTTGGCTTAGTTTATTCACGAGTCTCACAATATAATTTTATTGTTTCAAGAATGCTAACACATTCAATCTGGCACATATTATTTTTTTTTCCAAACTTTTTCTCGGGTGAACCCGGTTTTTCGTCATAGCCACGGACTAAGTCAAGTGACTGATGAGATGAGGATGTTATGAGTTATTTTCATACGATGTTTGAAATCATTAACGATGATGTTGCAGGTACAAAATTAGGAGCATGGTGTAGTTTGCAGTTTTTTTTTGCCGCTGTTATACACAGCGGCCGTGAGTATTGAAGGTGACAACAGTCGCCTCTGGATGCTTTCTTAGAGCTACCATGTATCACGCCATGGGTTCTCAGTCAATTGCTTCCTGATGGTCTAGGAAGTGCGACAGGTGTTTAATAAAACCGCCTTCTGAGCTGCCGCCAGTACCCTACTGACTCCTGAATGTTCAAGATATTCAGAGGATCTTGTGTGCACATTGCCTGTAGCCGAAATCACAATAGGATGAATAGACGCATGTTTCGAATTCCTCCATATTGCTTTTACTTCATGCCTTAGCTTGCTTTACTTATGAATCTGAGTTGTATAGGTTGCCTGCAAATTTCGGTAAATAGGACAAGCAATGTCGACGATGTAGACCCAGGTATTTATATGACTCGCCCTCAGCCATTGCCTCGATGTCATTCCCGGAATCGTTCTCTATCTCTGCGGTCCCTAATTCTCCTCTGGTTGAATGCACTGTTCAGCATTTATCTAGTCCAAACTCCATGTTGATATCATTGGAAAACTGCTTTGTAACATTAATCACTTGCTGCAGTTTTTCGTCCGAACTAGCGTATAGCTTCAGGTCATCCTTGTATAGAAGATGGGTCACATGATGACCATCCTCATTATCATTTACTCGGAACCCATGAGACATGCTATTTAAATTTTTGCTCAGTGCGTTCAAGGCTAAACAGAACCATAATGCACTGAAGGAGTCTCCTTGGAATATACCCGTCTTAATGCGTACTGATCTAGTTATCCTTGGTTGTCCATGCTCAAAATACTTGATTCTTGTACCCCAAAGCATCATCGCACGACTTAGAAAGTCAATGATGCGTGGACAAATTTTTTATACTTTTAAGACTTCAAGCAAATAGTCATGTGGTACGCAAGGAAACGCTTGCTTGTAGTCAATGTATGCCATGTGCAAGTTCCTTCGGTGTTTACGAGCTTGCGCCATGGCAACAGCGTCTATGGTGATTAGATCTTTACTGCCTCAGGATTTTTTACAACATCCTTTTTGTTCTTCTGTAAGGATGTCATTCTCGTCGCAGTGAGAATATACCTTATTTCCTATGATAGCTGCAAGAAATTTAGATATTGTTAGAAGACAGGCTATCGGTCGAAATTCAGATGGATTTTGAGCGTCTGATTTTTCCGGCAACATATACGTAGTACCCTGCAGCATAAAGCCTAGCATCAGATCTGGATGTTTGATGACCTTCTGAAAACACCGTACCAACGGAGGATGCACACTAGTCAGGTAATTGTACCAGAAATTGTGCACCATGTCCGGACCTGGAGCTTTCCAGTTACATGCTTTTTTCAAAACCACTGAAATATCGAAAGCTGTGATGTCCGTCACCTCCATTTCAGGGTTATTGCTTGCTCTTGCTGTCTCTAGTTGGAACCACGCAGTGTCCAAAGTGCTTCTGTTAGTTTTTCTCAAAAAATATGACCAATAGTTAGTCATGTCTTCCAATTGAGGGACTTCGGTGTCTTGTTGGTTATTTTGATTTACACTCTGTTCACGATAGAACCTTCTTTCATCTGCCTGAAAGGTTCGATTTTGTTGCCTTCTTGCACTACTTTTCTTGTACCGACGCAGTCTAGCAGTAAGAACGTCAAGTCTCTGCCGCTGGGAGTCCATAATCTCATCCAATATTGCTGGTGTCAATGTCTCGATGTCGACCCAATTTGCACCTTACTTTGCTGACATCCATATCCAACCTGATCTTCCACGGTGGATCTCGCTCCTGTCTTGGGGCAAAGACTGCATTTATAGGCCTAGTTCTGCGGCCCAACGTTCTAACGGTTGCCACAGCTGCACAGTATACAAGAGTTTGCACCTCTAACGCATTTTGTGTTGCATTCAAATGCATACTACCATGTTTATTATTTTTATTTGAGAAGTTGTAGGCTCCGGAAGCTTCGATCATGGTTCTTTGAAGAAACCAATCCCAAAGCTACTGGAACGTGTACGCAATCCGCTTCTGCTCCTTCTGTCCTAGAAGGTAAGCAAGAGCGGGAAATTTACGCGTGATAACATCGGGCAACACTGTTCCTTGGAGTCAGGTCTCTAGCCGCGGATGACCTTACGCGGCAGACAAGACAGTTGGAGATGAAGGTTTCATCTCTGGATACTTTTTCAGCCAGTAGATCTTACACTGATCATTCTCCACAACTGACTCGAGTTCCTTCTGGGCGTATGGCAAGACGGGCAATAGATCAACACCATAGAAATGCCTAAGATGGTAATATAACACTTTTAGAGCTGCATTGTGTCTCTCTATCTACAAGTAGCGTGCATATTTAGAGCATCCACTGAGAACATGTCCAAGTGTTTCTGGCTCTTGCTTGCATGCTCGACAGTTAGTATCGCGTACAGGTAAATTCATTACGCGCTCTCGGTAAACTAAGGTGTCTATGGCGCCGTCTTGACAGGCAAAAAGAAACCCCTCGGTCTCCGATCTCAATCCAACAGACTTGAGAAACATGTTGGACAGACCCATCGAGAGCTCTTCTCTACGTATGATGCCGTAGAACTTACCATGAAGTGGTTTCTCAGCATGTTCTCTTAGTAGGAGCCCTATCTGCTGCATGGTACAGAAACACCGCAGCATTGGCGACTTCATGTTGATGTACGAGTCGCATAAGGGAATCCGTGCTTTCTAGAATTGAGCAGGCTGTAGCAAGAACCGTTCTTCGATGGAGACACTCTAAGCTTAGAAAGCCTCTACCCCCTTCATCGCGAGGGAGATATATTCGAGGTACGGAAGATCCAGGATGAAGACTTCGTTTTATTGTCATCATCTTGCGTGTGCTTCGATCAAGTTGTTTTAACTCATCGACGTTCCATTTTACTGCACCAAACGTGTAGAGCTGTATAGGAACGGCCAGCATATTGGTCGCCTGGATCTTATTCTTTCCAGATAATTCGGAAGCCCAAATTTTTCTGAGAATTTGGCGATGCCTTTTTCCAAGGGCCGTTCTCAAGTTATGCACATTTTGGGTTTCCTCTTGCGGTATTCCAAGATATGTATGTGTTTCTCCAATACCAAGATGTTACATGGTATTTCCGCCTATGAGTTGAACATCCTGATCGTCACTGGATGATGTAGTTTCTAGTTTTCGTTGGTGTAGGTGGACGCAGGCACACTTGTCCAGTCCGAAGCTCATGTCAATCGCTTTAGAATACCTATTTACCGCATCTACAAGGATGTCAAGGTCCTTTTTTGAGGAAGCAAAGAGTTTAAGGTCGGCCATGTATAAAACGTGGTTGATCTTATTTCCTCTTCTGTTCGGCGGGTCACATAGGTATCCAGAACTTTTGCCTCGGAACACAATAGATAGAGGCAAGAGGGAGATGCAGAAAAGTATTGGACTTAGAGAGTCTCATTGAAAGACCCCCCTCTTATACGTGACAAAGCTTGTAGTCACTTGTCTTTTGTCAGATGTTATGACAAATCTTGTCCGCCACAAGAGCATAAGCTCTTTTATGCATCTCACTATTTTTGGATGCACCTCCATGCACTCAAGCAGCTTAATAAGTAGCTCATGGTTCGTGTTATCGAATGCCTTACGGTAATCAATCCAAGCCATAGACAGATTGCGTCGATACCTGATCGAGTCCTGGGTAATACACCTGTCTATTAACAGGTTCTCCCTGCAAGCTGCCAGCCCTCTCTTGCATCCACGTTGTTCGACTATTACTTTCCATACCGGCTCGATAGATGTCAATGTCCTCTCTTTGAGGATGCCAGTGAATAGCTTGTAGCTGTTGTTTAAACAAGCTAATGGCCTGTAGTTCTTTGGAGTTGACAAATCTCCGGCCTTAGGGATCAATACCGTGCGTCCTTCCACTAGCCACTGCGGGACGGGTTGTTCTCCGTTTAAGAAAGTAGTAAATATACGAGCTAGATGTTGGTGCGTAGAAGTAAACTTCTTCCACCAAAAGTTGTTGATTTTATCTGGCCGTGGCGCCGAAAAGTTCTTAGTTCTAGCGCTAACTTTCTTCACTTCTCCAGCAGTAATTAGTGGACACTCTTCCTCTGGACCTTGTAACCTTTGCCTCTGGCAAAAGTTACGAAAGAGTGATATATCAGAAGAGTGATGTATATCATGTGATATATGTGATATATCAGAGTGATATATCACATTTAATATTATCATTATTATTACTAGTATTAGTATTATTTAAGTCAGCATCAGCATTCCAGGACGGACAACCGTAACAAGCGTCACATTGCATTCAACGTTTGTGATCGGTTTTTCGAAAATATGACTTGTTACAGGGTATACCAAATTTTGTTGCTGCTCCAGCTCCTATTAAATTTAAAATCGCACTCTAATGATTATCGGGGTGTCCTTCATACAATAAATGAATATTTTGTCTAACTACACTCCCTGCGTTTGTAATGACTGAAGTGCCATCGTGAAAAGCTTTCTCTATGCCTTCAACCAAATCTTTAAAATTATAAACTATCATCGCTATTTGACGTCCTGCTAAATAATTCTGATAAGCGATCAGCTCAGGCAATCCACACTCACTCTCAGGTATGAGAGTGTTTCGCGAAACCCCAGCGTGAGCTCTTTGGATGCTCCAATCTGAACTCTACCTGATCTTTTGGGAATACTTTCCCAAACTTTTATTGAATTTAAATTCTTTCTATCTGACTGAAGGTAAGAATTCGTGACGGCAACAGCAATAGCTTGAGGTAGGCTCGACAGATTCTATATTTCATAAACTAATCGTTTCTTGAAGCCTTCAGTTAACTTGTTTCTACCTTTGCCCACTGGTATACGTACCCGAGTGAGTTCTACCACAGAAATATCATATATGTTGAAGCTTATAGCACTTTGTACAACTGACTTTACCAGTTTCCATAAGTCTTCAAAATAGAGATCCTTTACCGGTAGAAACGCCTTCCCAAGCAACGCCCTTACGAAACCCATCCGACCAGAATACTAAACCCACAACATCACTCTCTTCACACCAAGATGTTATATATTCAAACAGATCTAGAAATGCTGATTCTAGCCAAGCAACCGGGTTATTTTTATCTTGAGGTACAATTTTGAACGTTAATTTTCTTCAAGTTATCGCGAATTTTTGAACAAATTGGTCACACTCGTTAATTTTAATGATAAAAGGGGCACATTATTCAAACTCTCATTCCTACCTATTGGTTGTGCATCCTGAGTCTCTTTTGTAGTAGGTTGGACAGCTCTCATAGCCCAGGATGGACCTGCAATTGCTTCAGGTGTTGATACAATCTTCGATGGACCTTGACTGGTTCAGTTCTAGTGTTTGATGTTGAACTACCACCGTGTTGGATTTTTGTAGTATTATTTTTTGTTATTGAAAAATAAAATGATAATTTTTTAAATCATATTCGTATTTGTCAAAAAACAAGTTCAGAAGGAAAAAAAGAATGACATAAAGTTAAATTACCTTTTTGCTTCCTCGCCGATTTTTTATTTTCTTTCTCCTTTTTTTGCTTCTTATCCTCCTTTTTCTTTTTCTTCTTCTCTTTCTCCTTTTTTTTCTGCTCCTCTTCTAGGCGTAATTTTTCTTTCCGTGCCTCCTGTTTTACCTTCTGTCTCTCGAAACGCTCTTGCTTTTTATAATCTTTATGAATAGCCTGATTTTGTAGAACCACTGCCTCTTTCTTCTCGTGCTTTCTTACTTTTTTCATTTTCTTCAGGTGAGCATCCCTTTTTTCATTCTTCTTCTCTCCATTTTTGTTTGCTGTTCCTCTTTCTGGAAAGCTTCTCTCAATTCCTGAACTGCATTTCCTAATTTTTGCTGCTGCTTATTTTTTTTTATCTTCTCTGCATTTTATGACGAAGGAATGCAATCTGTATCATTGTCATCATCACTCACGCCAACTTTAGATATTTTTTAACTTGTTTAATTCGGGGGTCCTGTGAAGTATGATCCTGATGTTGCCTCTTTCTTTGGGTTTCTTTCGCCTTTACCCTATCAGATTCCAGCTGGAGTCTAATACTATGATAGTATCCTGCATCAGATTTCATTTGAGCCTTAGATTTTGTAGCCTGGATCCGTTCTGAAATAAAAATGTAAAGGCAATATGTATATCCTATCTCATAAATATTATATGAACAAAAACACAAAAAATATACGTGATAGTTTACATACCTAAAAGGTGATAGAATTCATCAATTTTTTAATTGGTATCCCTTTGAAGCTCCTCATATCTCCTTAACGCCCTAAGTATAGGGATATCATCACCTCTCACAGCGGCTTCATCTGCAACATCGACAAGTCGTCCCAAAGTGTCACATTTTGAAACAAAACCCTGACTACCACATAGAAGAATTACTTGGTCATCCTCCTGCTGTTAAGCTAATTAACCGGAGTATTAAAACACTGTTTTTCTTTTGACACTTTGTACTGAACTGGTGACAAGAAAACGATTTGACAATCTAATGCTGCACGAGTAAACACACTAGCAAGACTGATTTTTACTTCATGTGTGATGTTATATATTTTCGGGGACATACGGAAGGAACAGATTCTCTAAGCCCTTTCTAAAAACCCTTTCTGAAATCCTCTAACTAGCATCAATCACGTGTTTTAATTTTATAATGAGAAAACGATTTGACATTCTAATATTACACAAGTGGTATACTAACAAGACTCACTTTTCATTTCGTGCGTAATGCTAGATACTATTTGGGAGAAGCTACGAAAGGAACAGTCCCGAGTCGAAGTTTCATCGTCATTTTCAACTTCTTTCAGCATCAGCGTTATGCAATGGAAGGTGAAAATATTGAAAACTGCAGTTTCGACTTCTTTCGCCTTCAACGTCGAAAATTGGCATAAGTTATTCTTACTGATTTAACCTTCATTTCAACTTCAAACTATGTTGTGCAGTTTCACCTTCTCTTTCAACGTGATGATTGTTTTCAGGAGAGGTATTCAATCGTAATCAATTTAATTTCTAACACACCCTCCTCCCACCTGGGAAGAGGGCGAAAGTGTAGTAGAAAAATTAGGAAGCTCAATTTTATTCTTGAAACGCAGGCTTCTAATTTTAACTCTAGGTATGTAAGCAGTCAATGACTTAACTACGAATTGAAAAAATAATAACTACGAATCAAAAAAATTTTGTCGAATGAAACTTACGTATTTTTTCATGGAGATTCTGAATCTGTTATGAAAAATATGGGTTCCCATTTTGAATTTTGAAGTTGAACTTATTTTTAAACTTGCAAAAAAGTATATTAAATAAAAGATAATATTTTTTTTTAATTACCAGTACATATATTAAATTCACTTTTGATAATGAAGCTGACGCGTTTCAAACTATTTTTCAGTTCCTTTTCAAGATGCGAAAAATGAAAAAATTTTCGAAGATCTTAAGGGATGACTGAAAAGTCAAGTAAAATAAAATTCCCGAAACTGTAAAATTTCCAAATTGGAAAATTTCCGAATAATAATACTATGCACATTTTTAAATAAAATTGTTTATCGAGAAAAACATTTGTTCAAGTATTGTTTTTTTAAGTTGAAACAATAATTTCTTTAACTTCAAACATTAAAAAAGTTTGTTTCCTTGAAAAAAATATTTGATTCTTTCATTTTTAACAAGGGAATAATATTCATCAAAATAAAATTTTTTAATTGTTCAAATTTGGAAATTTTATAATTTCAAGAAATTGATTATTCGGAAATGTTCCAATTCGGGAATTTTACAGTGTTTTACTTTTCCGGATTTTTCAGTCGTTCCGATTTTAAAAAATCTGAAAAATAATAAATATTCTAATGTTATCTAAATTAAATTAATCAAATAAATCAATTAATTTACTTAATTTGATTAGTTCGTTCAATTTCATTAATTTTAATCATTTAATTTATTATATTAATTAAATGAATCAGATAATATCAGAATATCAATTTTTTCAGATATAAAATAAATTCGACTGAGTTTCTATTTAATATTTAACTTTCATAAAATTTGAGTTACATTATCTCGATAAATAAAATCCCTACTGAAAAACCCGACGTCGGATCCTACGTCGGATCCTAATAGTTTTCTGCGTCGTAGCCGACGCCGTCGAGTATTGGGATCGTTTCCGACGTCGGAAACTATTAGGATCCTAATAGGATCCTGATAGGATCCAACGAGGTTTTTTTTAAAAAGAAAAGGTTTATGGAATAATAACTGTAACATACTTAATTCTCAATTTATAGAGAATCAATAAACAAAACTATAATATACACTATATATATATTTTTTATTTATATGGTGTATAATACATATATAGTATAGTATATACTATCTACATAGTATATATATATATATATATATATACGGTGAGGCCAAATTCATAGTAGTCATAGCCATAAGTGCGAAAGAGATGCTCTTATGCGCTATCTACTAGTGTCTCACTTGCACTCACGCTTCTCTATGACTACT
>CAKNXH010058187.1:4266-16327 GCA_932178445.1 Andricus quercusramuli | reverse complement strand
TGAAAATTCAATTTTTTTCGTAGCTACTTATTTATTGGTTAAAAATTCATATTTTGATCATGAAAAGTCAACTAAAATCTTTTTCAAAAGAAAATTTAACTATTTTTTCTTAATTTCTCTTTTCGTTTCCTCAATTGGTAGTTGAAAATTCTTCTTCTTTGCTTGAGTATTCAAATATTTTATTTGAAAGATTTAGTTGAATCACCTTGTTAAGAAATCATCTTTTATGATGGAAATCTCATCGTTTTTGGCTGAAAATTCATCTTTTTTGCTTGAAGGCTCAACTATTTGGTTCTCAGTGCAACTGCTTTCTTAAAATTTCCTTTTTCTTTAGTTTAAAATTCGTCTTTTTCAGTTGAAAATTCATATGTTGTGTGAAAAATCCAATACATATTTTGACTTAAAATCTTAGGAGTTCAAAGTATTTACATTAATTTTTTTAGAAGAATTCAATCTCCTTATTCTTGAAAATTACTTTATGTCGATTCAGGTGGCTTGACTTATTTACGAGTTTCACAATATAATTTTATTATTTTAAGAATGATGAAAATGTTTCGCAATCGCGGTTAACTCGAAAGATAAGAAAATGATTTCAATTCTTTTTTTTCCCTTTTTTTCCTTGGTTATTTTTGTATAATGAGCTCATTTTGCATAAAATTGTTCATGATAAAATAGATTTCTCTTCGATCTTAATTAAATATTTAATTTAAGAGTCTGCTGCCTCTACCGCGTCATCTTGAATACATATTATAATCTTCAACAATTCTGAATGCTTTATGGTATGGCTAATAAATTTAACACATAACGAAAATTCTCATCTGAGATCAACACTTTTTATTATTCCACTATATTGATTTCAAATCATAAACGATGAGTTGTTATTTGGTAGAAGTCATAAAAGTTAGAACATATGGCAGTCGTCCATCTCCTCAGATCACACGACATTCTTGAAAAAGTTCGATTTCTGTTCTCCATTATTGGGTGGGAACCGAACCCAGGTCTTCCAGATTGCCGGTCGGTGCTCTTACCCACTAAGCTACTGAGATGGGTTCGGTTCCCAGCTGAGCTAGAGAGCAATTTTTCCACAATTTAGAAAATAAATCAATATTGAAATATATTGATTTAGACCAGTATACAAAAAACAATCAACATCAACATTATTAATACAATTTATCTGGTCAAAACCACAACATCAAAAATATATAATGTCAATTTTTGTTTAAAAATTAGGTGCAGGTGGTATAATAGGATTTCCCACGCTGGAAATGGATGCTATTCGCGTAACAATGTGGGACGGCTCAACTTATAGGGGAGTTATGGACCTCAGGAGTAGTACATTTGTAGCCACTTTCCTAAGGCCTAATGAAGTGTTTGATCGCTATTTCTATTTTATGAGAACAAGAGATGGCCTCCATTATTCTAATTATCTCTGGGAGACTTTACCAGGTCAACCTCAATTTTCTGATCTTCATACTCCAAGACACTGTTGGATGAAAACAAGAGGAAGACGTGGCAGACCTTACCAACTTTATTCAGCAGTCAATTTTGAAGAGTACCGTGTAAATGAACATCATCATAGAAGTGCAACCGAAGATGAAGAAGGTGACTACCCAGACGCCAACTATGTATATCTAATGGTGCAAAACAAAGGAGCGTATAGATCAGTTTTACGGCAGATGTAATCATGATGAGACTTATGGGATGTGTTAGGCCTGACATTTCTAAGACGGACGTGATGATTTCGAAGATCTGTCAATTTTGTTTCGTAAATTCGTAAAATTATCTGCAACCAAATTTTCACTAATGTTTTTCGATGATACTGTCCCGTAGTTATATGCATGACTTTATGAACGAGAATGGGCTATATGGGCCAAAATCAGAAAGTCGGAATTATTCGATTTTGAATTAAGTGAAAAAAGGTATTTCGCAGATCAACATAAAACATCTTTTCTCTATTCATATTAATTAGAGAAAGTGTAAAAATAATTATTTGCGAGATTGAGAAGTACGCTGTTATTTCATAATTACAATTTTTTGTATATAATTACAATCTTCTGATGATAATCATTTAGGATATTTTGTTACTTAAAATAACAATCCGATCTACTTCTCCAGGTGTGAAATATAAAAATTGTAATTTAATTCTCATTCTTCTTCAGATTACAATTGCTTGAACAAATACATAATCACAAAAATAAAATTGTTATATGATTGACTTTTTCACTCCACTAGTTTGTATGAATTATTTCATGCATTCATGGAATTCACGGAATTCACGAAATTTAGCGAATTCATAGAATCCATGGAGTTCAAGGAATTCATGGAATTCAACGAATTCATTTAATTTAAGGAATTCGTGGAATTTAACGAATTCATGTAATTCAACGAATTCATGGACTTCAACAAATTCATGTAATTCAACGAATTTATTGAATTCAACAAATTCCTTAAATTCAACAAATTCATTGAATTAAACAAATTCATTGAATACATGGAATTCACCGAATACATAGAATTCACGGGATTCAAGGAATTCAGAGAATTCAAGGAATTCAGGGGATTCAAGGAATTTATGGAATTCAGCGAATGCAGGAAATTCAATGTATTACTTGAATTCATGGAATTCACGTAATTCATGGAATGCACGGAATTCAAGGAATTCATTAAATTCAGCGAATTGCATAATTCAGTGAATTCACGGTATTCAAATAATTCACGAAATTTCTGGAATTCAACGAATTCATTAAATTCAACAATTTCATGGAGTTCAACGAATTCATGGAATTTAAAGAATTCATGAAATTCAACAAATTCATGGAATTCACAGAATTTTTGGAATCCACGGAATTCACGGAATTTGTGAAATTCTTTGAATTCAACAAATTCAACAAATTCATTGAATTCAACAAATTCAAAAAATTCATTGAATCCAACAAATTCGACAAATTCATTGAATTCAATAAATTCATTGAATTCAACAAATTTATTGAATTTAACGAATTCATTGAATTCACGGAATTCAGTGAATTCAAAAATTGTATGTATGGAATTCAAGCAGAATTTGCCGAAGTCAATCATGGAATTCAATGAATTCATGGAATTCAACGGATTCATAGAATTTAGAAAATTCATCGAATTGATGAACGTCATGGAAATTGACAAATTCATAGAATTTATGGAATTCAACGAATTCACGGGATTCAACGAATTCATGAAATTCGAGAAATTCACAGAATTCTAGGAATTCGTATATTCTAACAAATTCACGGAATTCAACAAATTCATGGAATTCAACAAATTCACGGAATTCATATATTTGAACGAATGCAACGAATTCGTGGGGTTCACGGCATTCAGGGAATTAATGGAATTCATGGAATTCAAAGAATTCATGGAATGCAAGGAATTCATGGAATGCAAGGAATTCATGGAATTCAACGAATTCTTGGACTTTAACGAATTCCTGAAATTCCTGGAATCCAACGAATCAATTGAATTCAACGAATTCATTGAATTCAACAAGTTCATTGAATTTGACGGATTCATAGAATTTAGAAAATTCATCGAATTGATGAAAGTCATGGAAATCGACAATTTCATAGAATTTGTGGAATTCAACGAATTTTTGGGATTCAACGAATTCATGGAATTCAACAAATTCACAGAATTCTAGGAATTCATATATTCTAAAAAATTTACGAAATTCACCAAATTCATGGAATTCAACAAATTCACGGAATTCATATATTTGAACGAATTCAACGAATTCGTGAGGTTTGCGCAATTCATGGAATTAATGGAATTCAAAGAATTCATGGAATGCAAGGAATTCATGGAATTCAACGAATTCTTGGAATTCAACGAATTCTTGGAATTCAACGAATTCTTGGAATTTAACGGATTCAGCGAATTCCTGAAATTCCTGGAATCCAACGAATCAATTGAATTCAACTAATTCATTGAATTCAACAAATTCATTGAATTTAACGAATTTATTGAATTCAGGCAATACAGTGAATTGACGAGATTCAGTGAATTCATGGAATGTATGCGGAAAATTCGAGCAATTCGTGGAATTCCATGAAATGCGTAAATTCCACGAATTCCGTAAAGTTGTTGATTTATATGAATTCCTGCAATTGCGTGAATTCAAAGAATTCATGGATTCCAAAGAATTCATGGAATTTGATAAATTCCATGAATTCCGTGAATTCCATATGTACATTCCATGAATTGCGAGAATTCCATGCACTCCGTGAATTCCATAAATTCCGTAAATTCCATAAATTCCGTAAATTCCATAAATTCCGTAAATTTAGTAAATTCCGTAAATTTCATAAATTCCGTAAATTCCATGAATACACGCGCTCAGCTCGCTGGATCGTGACGTAACGTAACATGACGCTTCTTATGGATTTATTTCTCGTGCAAAAATGCCATACCGCATCCTATGAAGTTTCACTTCAAAAAACGCAAAAAGATCATTATTAGCGCCAAAAACTAGCACAACCCATTTTTTCACTTTTGGGGTATTTTTGGGAATCTATAAAACAGTATTATGGAGATGATATTCAAAAGTAATATTTTATTCGTATTCGATGGCTAATTTTGAAGAGAAATGTGAATTTTCAACTCGTTTCTGAATAAATTTACAAATTAAAAAAAAACTGGGTTTATTTTTGTGCAGATTCGAACCCGGGTGATATGCATGAAATTTCGAAGAAAAAAAAACTTGATCCACCCTCACCGACACCGATCAAATCTATTTCTTTCAGAAATCTTGATTAATTGATCAATATTCTCGATTCATGAGGAAAAAGTCTTCACTGAAATGAAAAATCGAAGGAGACACTCGAAATCTGTTGTATAAATTTGTCGGTAAAAACAAGTGCCATGAAAGGCGATTATGAGCGATCGGCCGTGTAATGGGTACTGATGGTCAATTAGGGTTCTACGTGACGCACCTGAAATTGAAGTTTTTGTTTCCAATATCAATTCCAGGGACGATGAAAGGTTTTAATTGGTCACGGTTACAAAGCCGCGTGAGAGGGATGGGATGCTGCTGTATCAAAGGCAAATACTGCCGGCATATAAAACATCTCTACAGTCGTATTAACGGATGCAGCCTTGCTACAAAAATAATAAAGAAACGTTCATAACAACCAAAAAATAATTATATTCCGCTTCGATTCACTCTCTGTAAAAAAGAAGCGCACTTCCACACAGAAATCATATTTCCGTTGTTAAAAAAATGTAATTAAAACGCTCTGGGATTCAGATCTGGTATGCACATAACAATTCTTCCGGGCAAAACAAATAACTCACTGTCAATGGCAGTTGAAGAAGATTTTTTCCACAATCTGCGCTTTTATCATTTTTCTTCTGTAGAAATTAATTACGAATGAATGAAAATTGCAGGTTTATTCAATTAATATTAAATCGGGAAATTGCGGGAAATTTATCTTTTCACCGGGAATTTTACAAATCGGAACATTTTGTTATGAATTTTACGGTAAGAAAATTTCAGTAGTTTCAATATGAATCACATAATTTTTTCAACTTATTTACAATTCTTGGAAATTTAATTTGAATTTAAATTTAAAATTTTTTCATTGACGAAATATGACTCTTCGCTTGTGTAATAATCTGAGACCGTACTTTTAATATTTTTTTTAATAAAAAAAAACATTAAAAATACATTTTATGGAATTTCCGGATGAACTATTCATCAAGAGAATTCAATCCATCTGAATTTGATTTAGTGATGCATTCGAGACAATTTCGAGAAAATTCTACAATTTCTTGAAACATGGTCAGTTGAACTCAAAACTTCATAGAGATCGAGAATCTCGAATGAAAAATTTCGAGATTCTCGAATCGAGATCTCGAAATTTTTTATTCGAGATTCTCGATCTCCATGAAGTTTTGAGTTCAGCCGAACATGTTTCGACAAAATCTCGAATTTTCTCGAAATCGTCTCGAATGCATCACTAATTTGATTCACATTTTTTATAAGGTTACCTTGTTTTCTGTACATATTTGTGACATACTTGTATGAAATTATTTTGTTTTTGTAAAAAAGTTTTTATTTTTAAAGTTCAACTGTAAGAACAATTTAGGATTGATGTGCACGATTTTTGTTTTGGTTTCTTTGGTTTTCCAAATTTTCCAAGATGAATACCCCATAGGAAAAAAATAGAGAAATTTGGAACTTACAGGATATTTGAATCAGTTTTACTTGAAACATCTTTTGAATTTGAATTTAGTCTCAGGATTTTTTTTCTAATATTTGGCTAAATTTTCGAGACTTTTGCTAATCGTGAATATCGACTGAAAACCCTCTTTTGGTTCGAAAGTTCAAAATTCAACTATTTAGTTGAAAGTGCAACTCCTTTGTTTAAAATTATATTTTTTTGTTGATGATCCATCACTTTACTTGAAAAGTCTTTTTTCTTCTTCAAAATTTAATTATTTTGTTAATTTTTTAACGGAAAATTTAACTATTTCATGTTTGGTTCAACATAAATCTTCTTCGGTTCAAAATTCGAATATTGAAAATTCCATTGAAAATCCATGTATTGAAAATCAGTTTTTTTCATTGCAAATTAATTTTTTCAACTGAAAATGTAAACAGAAATTTCGTTGAAATCGTTGTTGGAAATTCGTCTATTTTGTTGAAAATTGGTCTTTTTTTTTGTAGAAAATTGATATTCTGGGTTGAAAATTCAACTATTAGGTTGAAAATTTCATAAAAAATTAAAATATTTGGTTGAAAATTCATCTATTTGTTGAAGATTATTCTTTTTTTCTAGGAAATTATTATTTTCAGTTAAACACAGTTTTTTATTGAAAATTAGTTTTTATGACTGAAAATTTAACTATTCCATTTTCGTCGATTTTTTTTTATAAACAGTTATTATTTTTGGTTTAAAAATTTATTTTAATTGGTTAATAACTTTCTTGTGTAACTTAAAATTAAACTATTCAATTTTTATTGAAAATTTATCTTTTTTTGGTAGAAAGTTCATTTTCTGGATTGAAAATTCAACTATTAGGTCGAAAATTCCATTGAAATTGAGATTATTTGGTTGAAAATTCATTAATTTTGATGAAAATTATTCTTTTTTGGTAGAAAATTAATATTTTTGGTTTCAATTTCATTTCTTTGGTTGAAAATTAGTTTTCTTTTTTTTAAATTAATCATTAAACTTTTTATTGAAAATTAGTTCTTGTAACTGAAAATTTAACTATTCCATTCTTTGTCGAAACTATCTGGTTGAAAATTAATTTTATTTGGTGCAAAAATTATTTCTGTAGCATAAAAATGAACTATTCTATGTTTTGTTGAAAATTCATGTTTTAATATAAAATTCATTTATTTTGTTGGAAATTTGTCTTTATTTAGTAGAAAGTTCATCTTCTGGGTTTAAAATTCCATTATTAAATTGAAAATTCCATAAAAAATTGAAATATTGAGTTCAAAATTCATCTATTTTGTTAAAAATAATTTTTTTTTGTAGAAAATTAATATTTTTGTTTGAACTTTCATTTTTTTTGTTGAAAATCAGTTTTTCTTATTGAAAAATAAATTATCTATCGAAAATCAGTTTTCGTAACTGAAAATTCAAATATTCCATTTTCGTCAAACTATTTTTTTTATAGACATTAATTCTTTTTGGTTGAAAATTTGTTTAATTATTAAAAATTTTCTTGTGTAACTTAAAATTAAACTATTCTATTTTTTGTTGAAACTTTTTGATTTGAGAATTCATATTTATTATTGTATATTTATTTATTAAATTATTTATTATTATTATTAAATTATTATTTAATAAATTATGTTATTAAATTCAACTATTAGGTCAAAAATTCCATTAAAACTCGAAATATTTGGTTGAAAATTCATTAATTGTGGTGAAAATGATTCTTTTCTGGTAGAAAATTAATATTTTTAGTTGAAACTTCATTTCTGTGGTTGAGAATTACTTCTTTTTAAATTGAAAATGAAATTTTTCATTGAAAATTAGTTTTTGTAACTGAAAATTCAACTATTCCATTTTTCTTCGAAACTATTCCGTTGAAAATTAACATTATTTGGTCAAAAACTTATGTCTGTAACTTAAAATTAATCTATTCTATTTTTTGTTAAAAATTGATTTTTAGTTGAAAATTCATTTATTTTATTGAAAATTTGTCTTTATCCAATAGAAAATTCATCTTCTGGGTTGAAAATCTAACTATTTGGTTAAAAATTAATTTTTTCAATAAGATGCATCATTTAGTTAAAAGTTTATTTCTTTAGTCAAAAATTCAACAAATTTTATTGAAAATTCGTGTTTTTTATGAAAATGAATTTTGCAACTAAAAATGTAGCTATGTCATTTTTACTAGAAAATGTAAGAAATTCATATTTTTTGGATCTAAATTCAACTTTTTCTGTCGTCGAAAATTCGTCTTTACGAATTAAAAACGCAAAGATGAGATTTTTTTTCTCCATTGGTTGAAAAATATTTCTTTGTTAAAGATTATACATAAAAAGCATCTGAAAATAAAAATTTTTAATAAAAAAACGTTTTTAGCCGATCAACTATAAATATAAATTAATTAATGATTTTTAAAATTGAATTGTAGTTCTAGTAGTAAAAATTGAACAATAATTTATTTTACAAGATATGTAATTCTGAATCTGTTCAAAATTAAACAATTTACCAATTTTAGCGTTAAAAGTTGAATATTAAAACTGGTTGAAATAGTTTGATTTCCAAGCTAAAAAGGTGAATTTTCTACAAAAAAGTATAATTTTCCACACAAAAGTTATTTTCAACAAAAAAAACAGAATCTCAACTAAAAATATAATAGTAGACTTTTCAACCAAAATAATGAACTTTTAACCAAAAAAGGTAAATTTTTAACGAAGGAGATGAAATTTTTTTCCAAGCGAGATGAATTTTCAAACTAAAATTATGAACCTTAAAAAAGGAATTTTCAATCAAATGGTTCAAATTAAAAAAAAAAAGAGTAATCTTTAACAAAAAAAGAATTTTTATCAAAGGAGTTCCACTTTGAACCAATTAAGTGAATTATCAATCAAAGAAGATAAAATCCTCAACTAAAAATGTAACTGTTCATTTCTGACACAAAGTTTTTTTATTTTTAATAAAAAAACAGTTGAATTGAAAGAAACGATTTTTCGACCAAAAAATTCAATTTTTCACTAAAAAAATAAATTTTCAGCAAAAAAAGAAATAGTTAAATTTTCAGTTAAAAAATTAATGTTCAACCAAAAAAAGTGGTTTTAAACAAAATAGTTAAATTTTCAATCAAAGAAATGATTCTATGACAAACGAAAAAATAAAATTTCAAACAAAAATATAATAGAAGACTTTTCAACCAAAAAGAATTAACTTTCAACCTGAATAGTTAGATTTTCAATAAAGACAATAGAAAAGTTTAAATAATAATTGAAAAAATTAATTTTTCATCACGAAGACTGATTTGCCACCAAAAAGTTAAACCCTTAACCAAATACCAAAAAAAATTGATGTTGAATTTTCAATAACAAAATATGCATTTTCTACAACTAGTTGATTTTCCACCAAAAAAAGATTTTTTAGTCAATAAAGAAGAAAAATATCATCCAAAATCTTCAATATTCATGCCAAAAAGATGAATTTCCTGCAAAACAGTTGAATTCTAACACAAAATATGAATTTTTAACAACAAAAAATACAATTTTCAACCCAAAAATATTAATTTTCTAACAAAATAATTCAATTTTAAGCCCAAGAAAAACGAGTTTAAAAAGAAAAGGAATTGTCAACCAAGTAGTTGAATTTTCAAATCAAAACATAATTTTCCAAACAAATGATTGAATTTTCAGTTGAAAAGGTAAATTTTCATAGAAAAATGGAAGAGCCGAATTTTAACTAAAAAAATTTTATTCAGAAAAAAAAAAAGAATTTTCAATCAAGCAGTTAAATTTTCAACCAAAATTGTTTCGAAGTATAATATACCAAAAATTAGAAAACGCCTACATTTTGAAAATTTCATAATGATAATATAATTCTAGACAGTTTATGATATTAACGAATTTGAAAATCCAAAAAAATTGAAATAATCAAGAAGTTGTTAAATAATAAAATAATAAATAAAATACTCCTATTTGATGAACATATTTTCAATTTTAGTTATAGTTTTTAAATATTTTATTATTGAATTATTATTAAAAGAATTTAATTTATAATTGAAAGTATAACATTTTGATGTATGAATAAGAATCAAACAATTATTAATTTTAAATGACACAAAATAAAAATAAATTAGTTTCTACTTTGCGAAAATGTTTATTTAAAAAAAGTTTGTTCTATTTTCAGTGTTTCTAATTTAAAAATTACTCATATGGAAAGTGTTAAAGCTTCTATTTTATACGTGTAAATTATTGAGCGTTTGAATAAAAAATTTATAAATTAAAATTTTTTCAAAGTTTCAATTATGAAAGATAAAATTTCAAAAGTTTCACTTTAAGTGTTTTTTTTGCATTCCATTTTGATTACCTTAAATAACAAAAAATGTTCAGCTATAGGAGATCGAATTTTTTAATTTCGATAACAGCGAACAAATTTTGCAAACCGGGAAACGACCGGGAATTTCTTTCCTCGATATTGGTAATTCCTTCAAATTGGGATTAAAATATTTTATTTAATATTACAAAATTTGTTTAAAAAAGAAGCATTATTCCAATCGAAAAATATTAATTATTGCAGTTTGAATGAATGAAATTTTTTTATTTGTTTAGCGTCGATTTTTATTTGTATTGGTATTTTTATTTCCTGGAATGCACGTGCCTTGTCGCACGCATTTCGCGTAAAACTGAACTCTGAAGGGCTGATGGTAAACCTCGATTTTACGCCTCACCAACCTAATTAATATACGAAATCGTTATTTTGCCATAACCCCTGGTAGGTTAATGGTCTCCTCGAATCGTTCGGCGTGAAATGGAAAAGCGTCGGCGCAAGCGGACAAAATTCATTTTCGGACTATAGGTTTTGGACAGTTGAGGAATGTAGTAATCTATGGGGAAAACTGCTCCACATGGGAGCTGTCATGGTGATTGAGAAAGTCCAGAATTTGACTTCCAAGTTTATTAGTACATACATGCGTCAGTTTGACATCAAATTGTCTTCAATAACAAGTTATTCCCCTTGCTTTTTAAGTTATTGATGAGAAAATTATTTAACTAAAAAAATCATAATGCAAAATCTAAATATTAATCATTTTTAACGTCTTGGTTCCAAGATCCTAATTTAAGAATGCTCAAGATTTCAACGAATTTTGAATGATTTTATTTTTAGGGTTTGTTAGTCTCGGGCAGGAACCCTTATAGTTTCATTCGGTTATCCGTCTATCCGTCCGTCATACTTTTTTCCAAGGAGAGAAAGTAAAGGGGAAACGATGGGAGAGGTAGTGGGAGAAATAAAGGGAAAATGGGGAGAGGTAATTCCAGGCGTAATGAGGGGAGAGGATGTGGGGAAAGTGAGCGAAAGTGAAGTGTACAGAAGTAGAGGAAGTGAGGAGGAATGATGGGAGGGGAAGTAAATGAAGTGAAAGAGGGTAAATGAGGATAGGGGAAATGAGAAGAAAGTTAGGAAAAGGAATGAAGAGAAAGTAGGAGAAGTTTGCGAAGAGAAAATAGTGGAAATGAGTAGAGCTTCACGAAAGGAGATTAAAAGAGGGGTTGGATGATAATAGGGAGTGGGGGTAGGCGTGGGAGGAGTGAGGGAAAGTGAGAAGCGTAGGGTAAGATGGTAGAGAAAGTGATGACAATGGGGGAAAAAATTAGAGGAATTGATGAAAAATGAGGGGGGTGGGAAGTAGGGGAAGTGATGGCGCAATGAGGAGAGAGTGTGAGGGAAGTTAGGTAAGAGTAAGTGGGGGGAGAAAGGCGAAATAAAGAGAAAAAGTAGGGAAATGCGGGTTGTGGGAGTGAGAGGGAGAGATTTGTGGGGAAGTAGGAGAAATGAGGAGGAGTGATGGGAAGAAATTGGATGAAGTGAAGAGGGTA
>CAKNXH010058184.1:59422-77914 GCA_932178445.1 Andricus quercusramuli | reverse complement strand
TCTGCTTCCTGTATACGACTTTTGAGCACCAGAGGTGTTAGTGATGCTAGGCCATGTGTAATGTCGCTGGAATCAAATGGGAGGTCAAGCTCCTCTGCGGCCCTATCTGCTGCATGGTATAGAAACACCGCAGCATTGGCGACTTCATGTTGATGTACGAGTCGCATAAGGGAATCCGTGCTTTTTAGAACTGAACAGGCTGTAGCCAGAACCGTTCTTCGATGAAGACACTCTAAGCTTAGCAATCCTCTACCTCCTTTATCGCGAGGGAGATATATACGAGGTACGGAAGATCTAGGATGAAGACTTCGTTGAATTGTCATCATCTTGCGTGTGCTTCGATCAAGTTGTTTTAACTCATCGACGTTCCATTTTACTGCACCAAACGTGTAGAGCAGTATAGGAACGTCCAGCATATTGGTCGCCTGGATCTTATCCTTTCCAGATAATTCGGAAGCCCAAATTTTTCTGAGAATTTGGCGATACCTTTTTCCAAGGGCCGTTTTCAAGTTATGCACATTTTGGGTTTCCGCTTGCGGTATTCCAAGATATGTATATGTTTCTCCAATACCAAGATGTTGAATGGTATTTCCGCCTATGAGTTGAACATCCTGATCGTCACTGGATGATGTAGTTTCTAGTCTTCCTTGGTGTAGGTGGACGCAGGCACACTTGTCCAGTCCGAAGCTCATGCCAATCGCTTTAGAATACCTATTTACCGCATCTACAAGGATGTTAAGGTCCTTTTTTGAGGAAGCAAAGAGTTTAAGGTCGTCCATGTATAAAAGGTGGTACACCTTATATTCCCTTCTGTTCGGCGGGCCACATAGGTATCCAGAGCTTTTGCCTCGGAGCACAATAGATAGAGGCAAGAGGGAAATGCAGAAAAGTATCGGACTTAGAGAGTCTCCTTGAAAGACCCCCCTCCTATATGTGACAAAGCTTGTAGTCACTTGTCTTTTGTCAGATATTATGACAATTCTCGTCCGCCACAAGAGCATAAGCTCTTTTATGCATCTCACTATTTTTGGATGCACCTCCATGTACTCAAGGAGCTTGATAAGAAGCTCATGGTTCGTGTTATCGAATGCCTTACGGTAATCAATCCAAGCCATGCACAGATTGCGTCGATACCTGATCGAGTCATGAGTAATACACCTGTCTATTAACAGGTTCTCCCTGCAACCTGCCAGCCCTCTCTTGCATCCACGTTGTTCAACTATTGCACTCCATACCGGCTCGATAGATGTCAATATCCTCTCTTTGAGGATGCCAGTGAATAGCTTGTAGCTGGTGTTTAAACAAGCTATGGGCCTGTAGTTCTTTGGACATGACAAATCTCCGGCCTTAGGGATCAATACCGTGCGTCCTTGCACTAGCCACTGCGGGACGGGTTGTTCTCCGTTTAAGAAAGTAGTAAATATACGAGCTAGATGTTGGTGCGTAGAAGTAAACTTCTTCCGCCAAAAGTTGTTGATTTTATCTGGCCCTGGCGCCGAAAAGTTCTTAGTTCTAGCGATAACTTTCTTCACTTCTTCAGCAGTAATTAGTGGACACTCTTCCTCTTGATCTTGTAACCTTTGCCTTTGGCAAAAGTTACGAAAGAGTGATATATCGGAAGCGTCTTCATTTAGCTGATAAGTATCTCCATATATTTGCTCCCAGAAGATTTGAATCTCTTCTCGACTAGGCGGATTTTTAACTACACATGACGCTTTATTGAACAGACGGGAAGGATTAGTAGAAAAGGTGGAATTTTCCTGAATCCACTTAACTCGCCGTTCAAGGCGCTGTTTCGCTGTTGAAAGACATCTTACTTTTTGCGTACAGTGCTGCTTGATGGTCGACAGTTTACACTTGTTCAGCGTTTGATTTGCTTTCCTCAAGTTTCGAGTAAGTGCCCTAACTTTTGGAGTGAACTTTTTATTTGCTGTTATGTAGCTAATCACGCACTGAACATTTTATGCATGCCGTCTCGCCGTTTCAATTTTGAACTGAAGCTGTGCAATACGCTCGCGTGTCTTACTCAGACGTACCGAAGTTTCGTTACTTCTATCGTCGCTAAGCAGGGAGACCGCCTTCTCGTGAACTACACAGTTCAGATTCCAGAGATTAACATCTTCGGGGAGCAAATCGCGGAGAGCAGTATTAGCTTCAGCTAATTTGTCCATCCTGAGGAAGACTTTTTGGTGGATAGATCTCCTACTTCTCATGTTGACATTATCGGCTATCTGCAAAGGTGGTCTTGCTGGAACGGGTGGAATGTTCGCTGGAGGATGTTGCTCCTCTTCCTGTTGATAAACAGCTTCATATCCGTTTTTTCACAAGAAGGATACCTGATCTCTCAAATACTGAGGCGTTTTATGAGCATATTCCGGGTGCATATTGCCCCAAGGGTCATGCAGCCTCTTCATGAATCCTCTCCGCGCCGGTGAGCTTCTTTGCCAACAGGTAAGAAGGTCCCTCCTGAGTTGGTCCGACCATTTGAATCGATGTTCTCGCGTTTGTCCGGGGTCATTGCCTGTTCGTCGCCTCGGTTCGTTCCTATTGCCACTCCCAACTGAACCATGGCCTCCATCCGAGAGAGGCCTATTGCGGGTGGCACTGCGCGATACTTGTGTCGTAACCGCATAATTCGTTGCATTGGGGAGTTAGCCCAAAGCAACGCGGGTGACTGCAAGAGCAGGAGCTCTCGGGCGATGGGGTCGCCATTATTATTATTATTATTATTATCATTATTATTGTTTTAAAGTCATAGCGCAAAGATATTATTACGACCTTTTCCTGAGACGTTAGAGTTTAGACTGATTGCTGTCGAGTCAGCACATGTTTTCCTTTTCTTTTTTTTTTGTTGTACAGAATACAGAGGGGCCGAAATTTAGATACCTGAAAATTCTTCGAAGACCCCGTAAGCACCAACAAACCCTGCAATTTCGTTGAAATCACTCCAAAAACCTCAAAGACTTGAAAATTTTCTCACGTTAGGAAAAATCCTATCATATTTCGAAAATTTTCGAAATACCGTGAAATTTGAAACATTCCAGCGTAGTAAAAAAATTTCCGAAAAATAGAATTCCCGACAGAAGATGCCTGAATTATAAAATATCCGAACTACAAAATTCCCGAGTGAATAAAATATCCGAACTGGAATATTCCCGAATAATAAAACTGACGAATTGGAGTATTCGCGAACAGTTTATAATATTGCATGATGAAATATCCAAAACTGGAAAATTTCCGTATTATCAAATTCCAGCACAATAAAATTCCTGAGTGTAAAAATTTCCAAATAATAAAAATTACCGAGTTAATGAATTCCCAAACAGTTTACAATATTACAATGCTCGAAAATTTCCGAAATAATGAAATTTCTCAATTATAAAATTCCAGCGTAATAAAATTCCTGAATTGAAAAATTCCCAAATAACATGATTCCCAAACGGTTTATTTGTGAAGAAGTTTTGCTTTAGTGAAGCCGTAAATGTGTCATGGAATTCTACATTTCGTGAATATCTGAGGTTGAAGTCGCTTGAACTTTAAACTAAAATGAGCGGATAAGAAGTTTTACGTAGTTTAATTTAGAGAAGAAATAGTATAACCCCCCCCCCCCGCCGGGCGGAGGCAAAAAAATAGTTCAACCTCGAAAAATTAACAGTAAAAGTTATGACTTAGCTTTTGCGATTTGATTGTGATTCCGCCGTTTCTCCTGGAAGCTTCTTCTTAATTCTTGAGTTAAAATTTCGGAAAGGCACTAAGTAGCACGCTTACGGGAAATTTTATTGGTTTATTATTATTTTTTTTCCAAACTTTTTCTCGGGTGAACCCGGTTAATTATCATAGCCACGGACTAAGTCAAGTGACTGATGAGATGAGGATGTTATAAGTTATTTCAATACGTTGTTTGAAATCATTTACGATGATGTTGTAGGCACAAGATTAGAAGCATGGTGTAGTTTGCAGTTTGGCTTTGCCGCTGTTATCCTTACACAGCGGCCGTAAGTGTTGAAGGTGACACCAGTCGCCTCTGGATGCTTTCTTAGAGCTACCATGTATCACGCCATAGGTTCTTAGTCACTTGCTTCCTGATGGTCTAGGAAGTTTCTTACAATGCGACAGGTATTAAATGAAACCGATTTTTGAGCTGCGGCCAGTACCCTACTGACTCCTAAATGTTCAAGATGTTCAGTGCATCTTGCATGCACGTTGCCTGTAGCCGAAATCACAATAGGATGAATAGATGCATGTTTCACATTCCTCCATATTGCCTTAACTTCAAGCCTTAGCTCGCCATACTTATAAATCTTGGTTGTATAGGTTGCCTGCAAATTTCGGTTAAGCGGACAAGCAATGTCGATGATGTAGACTCTTCCACCTTTTTTCTCTCGCATCACGATGTCAGGTCGATTGGCTCGTATGTAATGATCCGTCTCGATAGTCACATCCCAATATAAGATGTAATGTTCATTTTCTAAAACGGACATTGGAATGTATCTATAGAAAGGCATCCATTCTGTTAAGAGTCCTAGGTTTAGGGCAAGTTGTTGATGTATAATGCCCGCCACATCATTATGTCTGTGCGTATATTCTCTTTGAGCCATTACGCGACAACCATCAATAATGTGCTCGATGGATTCGTCGGTATCTCCACATAATCGGCACCGGTCAACCACGTCTTGATGTAACACGTGTTTTCGATAATTCCTGGTGCTGACAACTCTATCCTGAATGGCAATGACGAATCCTTCCGTTTCTGGATACAGGAGTCCTTTTCTCAGCCAAATATTGGATGCCTCACTATCCACTTCATATTGATCTAGCGTTTTGGGGTGTTCGCTGTGGATGGCTTTCTGTCTCCATTGCGTTTCTAATTCCTCTATGGTTTCTGCCCTGATATTCAAGGCCTCCTCTGAGGCCAAATTCAAGGGCGTGTAGCCAAGATCCGCTTTACAGATGGTGTTGTAAAGCGCAACATCTCGATTGCTGTTAAAATAGTCTCGCAACTGCATAACTTGTGACTCACACAGTTTTCTGATATCTACCATGCCCCTGCCCCCTCTATGTCGTGGTAGAACTACCCTTTCAATTGCCGAATTCCTGTGGTGGATTCGGTGTTTCGTCATTTCTACGCGGATGATTCAGTTTAATCGTTCGAGGTCAGTGTTCGACCATTTTATGAGCCAAAAGGAGTACGTGAGAACAGGGATGGCATAGCTGCTGATTGCCCTGGTCTTGTTTGCCGATTTAAGAGAACTCTTCAGCACCAATCTGAGTCTTTTCGTGAATGCAGTCGTTAGGCTTTTCTTGACTATCCTATGCTCAATACCCTTAGATTCGAGAATACCCAGATATTTATATGACTCGCCCTCAGCCATTGCCTCGATGTCATTTCCGAAATCGTTCTCTATCTCTGCGGTCCCTAATTCTCCTCTGGTTCAATGCAGTGTTCGGCATTTGTCTAGTCCAAACTCCATGTTGATATCATAGGAAAACTGCTTTGTAACATCAATCACTTGATGCAGTCTCTCGTCCGAACTAGCGTATAGCTTCAGGTCATTCATGTATAGAAGATGGGTCACTTGATGACCATCCTCATTATCATTTACTCTGCACCCATGAGACATGCTATTTAAAGTTTTGCTCAGTGGGTCAACGCTAAACAGAACCATGATGCACTGAAGGAGTCTCCTTGGAATATACCCGTCGTAATGCGTATTGATCTAGTTATCCTTGGTTGTCCATGATCAAAATACTTGATTCTTGTACCCCAAAGCATCATCGCACGACTTACGAAGTCAATGATGCGTGGACAAATTTTGTATACTTTTAAGACTTCAAGCAAATATTCATGTGGTGCGGAAGGAAACGCTTGCTTGTAGTCAATGTATGCCATGTGCAAGTTCCTTTGGTGTTTACGAGCTTGCGTCATAGGAACAGCGTCTATGGTGACTAGATCTTTACTGCCTCGGGAGTTTTCACGACATCCTTTTTGTTCTTCTGTAAGGATGTCATTCTCGTCGCAGTGAGAATATACCTTATCTGCTATGATAGCTGTAAGACATTTATATATTGTTGGAAGACAGGCTATCAGTCGAAATTCAGATGGATTTTGAGCGTCTGGTTTTTTAGGCAACATATACGTAGTACCCTGCAGCATAAAGCCTGGCATCAGATCTGGATGTTCGATGATCTTTTGAAAACACCGTGCCAACGCAGGATGCACACTAGTCAGGTACTTGTACCAGAAATTGTGCACCATGTCCGGACCTGCAGCTTTCCAGTTACATGCTTTTTTCAAAACCGCTGAAACATCTGAAGCTGTGATGTTCGTCAGCTCCATTTCAGGGTTATTGCTCGGTCTTGCTTTCTCTAGTTGGAACCACGCAGTGTTCGAATTGCTTCTGTTAGTTTTTCCCCAAACGTCTGACCAACAGTTAGTCATGTCTTCCAATTGAGGGACTTCGGTGTCTTGCTGGTTATTTTGCTTTACACTCAGTTCACGGTAGAACCTTCTGTCATCTGCCTGGAAGGTTCGATTTTGTTGCCTTCTTGCACTACTTTTCTTGTACCGACGCAGTCTAGCAGTAAGAACATCAAGTCTTTGCCGCTGGGAGTCTATAATTCCATCCAATATTGCTGGTGTCAATGTCTCGATGTACCGAGGGTGGATGATTTTAATAACATGGTGTATCAGCTTTCTGGTTCGATTTCCTTTCTTATATTGAGTCAGTCGACCCAATTTGCACCTTACTTTGCTGACATTCATATCCAGCCTGATCTTCCATGGCGGATCTCGCTTCTGTCTTGGGGCGAAGGCTACATTTATAGGCGTAGTTCTGCGGCCCAACGTTCTAACGGTTGCCACAGCTGCACTGTATACAAGAGTTTGCACCTCTAACGCATTTTGTGTTGCGTTCAAATGCATAGGTAAAACCTTGCTGTTTAGGTTTTCTATTAGTGCACGCAGATCATTTGTGATGTTCATCTTGGGCAGTGAATGCCTTTCTGTTGGTTCTACATGTCTGAACTCTAGTAGAGCATGACCAAAATTCCTTTTAAGTTGCTGTAGATTTTCTGGGACTTCGCTGTTTATATCATCGTTTATAATATCCGGATGTGGTTCTAGTCCATCCGGTACTTGATGTTCATTATCCCTAGCACCTATGTCTTCAGCTGCAATCAAGTATTCGTTTTCCTCATCTTCCAATGGAAGTTTGCCAATAGGAAGCTGCTGTTCCACTTCTATTTCGATGGCAGCTATTTCAACAGCCGAAAGTAATTTGTTTACAGATATTAAGCGTTTTTGATCTGCTAGATTCTGCTCATTCATTATTGTGGCTGGCCCTGAGTACTTAAGTAAGAAGAGACGATGATGTTCTCTCCTTACACTTTGCCCACTTTTCTTTGCCAAAAAATAAAAGCGCATCACATCTCTGTTCATATGGCATGTCCATTTTAATCGCTTCCTTGGATGTTGAACCTCGGCTTCTGGCACTGGTTGTATTAGGCCATCTACCTCCGGAGGATGTGGTGGTGTTGGATCATCACCAGGCTGAGGTCTTCCACTCCAAGCCAACCTGCTGTTTAATCTCCATTGCTCGATCTTCTGAGATGAGTTTATTAGTCCTGATGTCCTTCACCTTAGCGATAAGATCTCTCTGTGCGACTTTCTCTATTTGAGGATACTTCGCGGCAAATTTCGTTCTGAAATTTTGTCCTTTTTTGCGTGATGTTTCAAACTTCGCACTTTCATGATAGAGATGCATCAATTCCTCATTCATTGTCGTATCCCAATTGATGCTCTCCCACGGTACTTGTGTTGAAGTGGTTGGCTGCAAATAGCTAACGCTAGCCAAAGCATCCTCAGCAGACACAGTTGATGTTTCACTGCTTACCGTATTTCGCAGATGGTCTTGCTGGCCAGCTGTTTGATTAGTGAGATCTGCCTGACAACGCGAGAAGACCTTCGGTAGGGTTATTATTATTATTATTTTAAAGTCATAGCGCAAAGATATTATTACGACCTTTTCCTAAGACGTTAGAGTTCAGACTGATTGCTGTAGAGTCAGAATATGTTTTCCTTTTCTTTTCTTTTTTGTACAGAATACAAAGGGGCGGAAATTTAGACACTTAGAAATTCTTTGAAGACCCCTCAAGCACCAACAAACACTGAAAATTCGTTGGAATCACTCCAAAAACCTCAAAGACTTGCAAATTCTCTCACGTTAGAAGATATCCTATCATATCCCAAAAATTTTCGAATTACCGTGAAATTTGAAACATTCCCGAATAGTAAAAAAATTTCCGAAAAATAGAATTCCCGACAGAAGATGCCTGAATTATAAAATATCCGAACTAAGAAATTCCCGAATGAATAAAATATCCGAACTGGAGTATTCCCGAATAATAAAACTGACGAATTGGGGTATTCGCGAACAGTTTATAATATTGCATGATGAAATATCCAAAACTGGAAAATTTGCGAATCATAAAATTCCAGCACAATAAAATTCCTGAGTTTAAAAATTTCCAAATAATAAAAATTACCGAGTTAAAGAATTCCCAAACAGTTTACAATATTACAATGCTCGAAAATTTCCGGAATAACGACATTTCTCAATTATAAAATTCCAGCGTGATAAAATTCCTGAATTGAAAAATTCCCAAATAACATGATTCCCAAACCGTTTATTTTTGAAGAATTTTTGCTTTAGTAAAGCCGTAAATGTGTCATGGAATTCTATATTTCTTGAATATCTGAGGTTCAATTCGCTTGAACTTTCAACTAAAATGAGCGGATAAAAAGTTTTACGTAGTTTAATTTGAAGAAGAAATAGTATAACCCCCCCCCCCCCCGCCCGGCGGATAATAAAAAATAGTTCAATCTCGAAAAATTAACAATGAAAGTTATGACTTAGCTTTTGCGATTTGACTGTGATTCCGCCGTTTCTCCTGGAAGCTTCTTCTTAATTTTTGAGTTGAAATTCCGGAAAGGCACTAAGTAGCACGTTTACGGGAAATTTCATTTGTTTTATTATTATTATTATTATTATTAATATTTTAAAGTCGTAGCGCAAAGGTATTATTACGACCTTTTCCTAAGACGTTAGAGTTTAGGCTACGTCAGACTTGATTTTCAGCCCACGCACAGTGGGGCCAAATCAAAAAAACCCGGACAAAAGTCCAAAAGGTCTAGTTATCATCTTGAAATTTATGACTCTTAGGTTTTCGGGGTCGCTGATCACGAATCTGAGCCCAGAATTGCAAAATTCTAAATGGCGGATCCAATACGGCGGGCTAGATTTTTAAAATGTACATGGATTCTGTTAAAGATCAGTATATAAGTGTTTTCTCGATCGGTGATTACGAATTTGAACTCAGAATTGCAAAACTCAAAATCGCGTATCCAATATGGCGGGCTCGATTTTCAAAATGAACGTGGATTCTGCTCAAGATTAGTATATGAGTGTTTTTTGGGTCGCTGATCACGGATCTGAGCCCAGAATCGCAAAATTCAGCATGGCGGATCCAATATGGCGGACCCGATTTTCAAAATGTATGAGGATTCTGCCCAAGATTCGTATATGAGGGATTCCGGAATTGCTGATTACGAATATGAACTGAGAATCGCAAAATTCATGATTGAATACCATTAGCAACCCTCTCGAAGCTGCATATCATAAGTCAGTTTTCACTAAAAAATTGAGGTACTGGGAAAAATAGGATATGATCAATGAGATATGAATCTCAACGAAATAAATTTTGTGAATAACTATAAAGTGCCATTTATACCTTGTAAGCACAACAAAATACAGTTTTCAAACATTTTCGGCGATATTCATCATATAGCATTCGACAACTTTTCATAAATTCTTTTCTGGCTGTCGTCACTTGTGAAGTGAGGTTATGATTTCCAAAGTTTACTATATATCCTATTTTATGTAAAATTTTCACTTAGAGTATGAATCATCCTCGTATGTAAGCACTCAACAAATGTACATAAACAAGAGAATCAAATTATTTCTATATACTAGCATACTATAACAAAGTGCGTTATTCACGCAACGCATATTTTTTTCAACAAAAAATTCGATTTAAATTATTCGTGCAAATATGTGCAGCTGAAATTTTGATATTTCATTTGTAATACGTTAATCTACAACCTCTAATTGTTTTTAAGACTTAACAATGCTTAACATCTTACTTTTCCACTTTTTTAGACCAATTTTTGTATTGATCTAGTTGAAAAACACATGCTCTTACTCTCCTTCCCATATTTTTGTGCTTGATACGACCGAAATTTGAAAATGTTCATAATATTTTACTTACTCATAGAAGTTGATTCCATTTTATTTGAATGGAAATATCATTTACAAAAGTCCTGGCTCAGTCAAAAACTCATGACTACTTTGGCTCCTTCGTACCGTGACACTAACTGCGCGCACGAACGTTACGTTTCAACTAATATTTACGCTGCTGTAATCAAGTAGGGGGTCTAATATGAGTGAATTATATTTTCCTAGGGTATACTGTAGCTGATCCTAGATCGAAAATCCCCATTAAAAATGTTTATTTTTTGCACTATTGTCTAGCTTTTTTTGATTTGGCCCCACTGTTCCACGTATTCGTTTTAACATGATTCCTCCTACACGGATGAATTGTTCGATGTAATATTTGAACCACATAATCTCAAGGGTATAGCCTAACAAGTTAGTCTCTTTTTTTGAAAAATGGCCTTGTTTTTTTTTTCTTATCAATCTAAAATCTGCTTTATTTATGCGCCCGTAATCGAGCAATCTGCCACCAGTAAAATACCCACGGTGAACCGGAAACAGGCGCTCTCTGAATTCGTACATCCCAGTACAGGCCCAAGAACTCAGGATCTTGAATCATACAATGAACAAGTCAAAGCTGCTGACAATGAAGCAGCATATTGTTGAGAGAATACGGCTATTATCTGTCTCACAAAGGAGAATACAGATGAGGGAGAGATGGATAAGAGAGAATCAACAGTTTCTCGCATACCCATCAAGCCTCTTCAGCGATCTCCCTGTTACTTCAAAAAATCCACCCAAGCCCAAGGAGGTGGAGACTTTTTGGAGAGAGGTATGCAAGATCCCAGAAACACTGAAGTTGAAGGAAGATACTGACAGTATCATTCGTTTCAAGGAGTTCCGCGACAACCTCATAAAATCTGAGGAGGAATGTCCACTACTCTCTACCGACGAGATGAAAAAAGAACTTGGAGGCACGAAGAACTTTTCTGCTGCTGAACCAGATTGTATCAAGAACTTCTGGTGGAAGTAGTTTGCTTTCACACACCAAGATTTGGCCCGCAAATTCACCTCATATTTAATGTCGGAAACGCCCATTCCGCAGGGGCTGGTGTTAGGACGCACTATACTCTTGCCGAAAGATGGCGCCTTGTCCTCTTGCCGAAAGAAGGCAACTTGTCCAACCCAGGGAATCACAGGCCAATAACTTGTTTGAATACACTGCATAAGATCTTTACAGCATTTCTAAACAACAGGATTGTTCGAGGAATTGAGCCTGTGTGGCGACAGATGTACGAACAACTTGGCTCGAAAAAAGGTGTAGCAGGATGTCGAGAGAACCTGCTAATTGACAGGTGTATCTGTCAAGACGCTGCAGCGCATCAGCGCGTCCTATCAATTGGCTGGATTGAATACTGGAAAGCTTTCGATTCAATCTCTCATAGACTTATCATCTCTCTGTTGGAAAGCTTGAAGATGCATCTATACATAGTGAGATACATAGAGACATTGATGCGTCTTTGGAAAACAAGATTTACTGTCTCATCTAGAAATTATCGTGTGACAACGTACAACGTTCTTTTCTAGAGGGGCGTCTTTCAGTGTGATACCATGAGCCCTTTGCTTTTTTGCATCACACTTCTGCCTCTATCTTTCGCACTACAAAATTCTTCCGGATGGACTTTGGTTTGGACGAGGTTCCCAAAATTAATTTAAAGAGAGGAAAGATTACTGGCGTTCGCAAGGAGCCTGAGCTTGTATATATAAGTTTCATTAGGCATCTCAATACTGGAGAGACCTATACATACCAGGGCGTGCCTACAAGCCGCATCCAGGACGTAACATAAATGCAGAAATCTCTCCGAAGCATATACAAGCATCTTCTTTAACAGATTTGGTCTTCCAATCTGTCGACGTTGAACAAAGTATCAGTGACTGACATGCTTGCCGTCCTGGTTCTACTCTACTCGTTTGGGGTGGTTCAATGGACGAAGAACGAGCTTAAGGCCCCTGATATCACCACGCGTGAGTACATGCATATGCATAAGAGCTAGCATATCAAATCGGCAGTTCCGCGAATAAATATTTCACGCCGTCAAGGCGGACGTGGACTTCCAAATCTCTAGTGTCTTTATAACCGAACAGTTCTATGTACAGCTTACGTAGTTGGGAATGGCAGAAATCCTCTTTTAAAATGGTCAGGAACCGCGAGATGATTGGCTAAGAAGCGTTCCTCTACAAAGCCGCGGAGCAAGCGGCCGAGACCCTTGGCCTGTATTTTAACACCAGAAGTGAGGGAAGTGCATTCCTCCATCTAGATGCTTCACGTCTAAAGGCCAAAGTAAAGAAAGCAGAGGTTAGAAAATTTCACCAAAAGCTACTCGACAAAAAAATGATCGAAAACTTTCACAGAAATGTAGAAAAACAGTGCTTGTCACAGGAGCAAATTTTTTCTTTCCTCAGATCATCAGGGCTCAGTTTCCCTACAGAGGGTTTTTGTTTTCACGTGCCAGGAGGGTGTCATTTCCTCTTTTCATACCGGGACTGCATTTTGCGTCAAGAAGTTTCCAGTGATAGGTGCAGAGCGTGTCATGCAGACGCTGAGTACCTACAACACATACTATCGGCATGTCCGACCCACGCAGGAACGATATATATCTATAGACATAATGCGCCCCTAAGATTTTTCTATTACTACCTTTGTCGTTCTTATGGTGCTGTTCGCGACTCTGCCCCGTCAAACGCTCCAAGGGAGATAGAATCAATTGTGCTGAACGAAAAGTGCCAAATTTTCTGGAACTGCGATTTTCGGATAGCAGTCCCCGTTGCACACTCGAGGCCTGACATCTTTCCCCAAGACTTCGAGAAATGAACTATATTCGTGATCGAATTCTCTGCTCCGTCCGAATACAACATCACTGCAAAGGAGAAAGAAAAAGAGGAGAGGTATCAAGACTTTAAAAGAGACCTGTAACGACTGTACCCAAAATATTCGGAGCTAGTAATTGTCCTCGTGATAGGTGCTTCCGGTGGTGCGAAACTATCACTGGTTCGTAACCTTAAAGCCATACTAGCGTGCCAAAAATATGCAAAGGCACTTGTGAGATGGATGCAGAAAGCTATCATCCTTGGGTCGCTTTGTGTCCTCAAGACACACGAGGGTTTCACCAGCCTCTCGTTGTGATTTCATCATTCCCTGTGACCACCCATCTCACGGATGTGGGACGTGGCCATTAGCGTGATTAACCGCGGTTCTACTGGGAGTCGATGTCAGTTTTTAGATAGCAGTTGCTATTAGTAGGACCCTGTGGTGGTTGTTCAAACCCTTCCTTTCTATTCCCCTCACACACTTCAATTTCTGATATAAATGGTCCCTGTAGGGCTTAAAGTTATTAGAATGCATAGAGAACAAATGTCTTTCCTATTTTGCTCCTAAACTTCACAGCATTTTCTAGAGCTCATAGCACCTTTCTTCTGGTATATGTACAGTTATTCAATCACTTATTATTATACTCTAATAAGCTAAGTAACTTTATAATTTAATAATCACAATAGTAATTTCTGCAACAGTGACGCTACATTCTGCCTTGCTATTGTTTTTTTAAAAGAATATTTTAATATCAAATTTTACAACCAAATGTTTCTCCCTACAGTATTTTGGACACTGATGAAAGTATTCATGCGCGAAGTTGATATTTGTGAATATATGCAAAATGACGTTATGATTATGAACATTGAATAAGCAATCGATGAATACAAACTTGATTTTGATATGTTGTTGTAATTTATAGAATCGTTGTGATGGGAACACACGAAAGACTTGGTGTTAATATTCACGTTGATCAGCTAATGGATGGAATTGCAAACAACTGTCCGAATTTGGAAAGATTGGAATTACGGTGGGATCCAGAAAATCTCAGATTCTCAGATAAAAGCCAAAAAGCAATAGACATTCTGCGTGTAAAATGCATAAAATTGAGGTGCTTGGTTCTGAGGTACGTAGAAAGGTATTTTGTCGATCTTAACTAATATAATTTTATAAATTAATCTATATATAAAGAACCATTCTATGGTCCTATTCTCTGTATATTACATAAGGAAATTTCAGAGTATTTTTTCGATATGGGTAATTTTCACACAACTTGGATTTTTTCGACTTTAATGTTTATTGCAGACTGTAATTTTAAACCCTCACATTAAACATCTATCCTGCGAATCTAGAAAAGCAGGTGGGGTCAGATCGACCTACAAGCGTTTCTAAAAGTGAAATAGTTCAAAATATATACATCATTTAAATAAAACAGCCTATCTAAAAATTCCTGTACAGGAACCAAGGAGGGTCCTGCATATGTTCCTGTACGCAAACCTATACAGAAAATGTTGGCGGTTCCGGTGCAGGAATTTGGCATAGGAAACTGTGCATGATCCTGTTAAGGAAACTGCACCGACAAAAGAAACTTTGAATGATCCTTTTACAGGTTCCTCTATATGTTCCTTTGCGAAGTAAATTAAGGCGCGTGTATCTGTACATAAATACGTGTAGGCTACTTTACAGAAAGCCATTGTTAAAATCCATGTCGCTTACAGCTACAAAGTGCCCTTCTTTTCTTCCCTTGAAGATCCAACTCAATATCGAGAGACCCAAACCACTAGCGAACCCTCGCGGATTAGTTTCTATGCCGTTTCATGTATAGGATCCTGCACATGTTCCTGTACATAAACCCGCGTCTCAATTCACTCTATAAAGGAACCTGTACAGGATTTTGCAAAGTTTAGCTTGCATACAGGTTTCTTTTCAGGATCATGAACACTTTCCTTTGCCAAATCCCTGCACAGGAACCGTCAAGATTCCCTGTACAGGTTCGTGTACAGGAATATGTGCAGGATCCTCCGAGCTTCCTGTACAGGAATTTTCAGCCGGGTTTACCTTATTCTATACTTTCAGGAAGGGGATGACCCTCAAATACTGCAACACATTCGTCACCTTAGGTGTTGTCATCTTACAGATATTTCTCCTAATATAAAAGTTTTAGACCACTCTGATCTTGTGTTGCACTTCATCTGACTGAAGCTTTAGACATTTAACAGTGACTGTCTTAAAATTGTATAGCCGGATACACTGATCAAATTTTCTGTTGGAACTTTCCATTAAATGTGTCGGAAGTTTATTTCCGAGACGTAAGGTAACGTTCTAATACCTGATACTGTAGTTTTCAAATGCTGGAATTGTTATGTTGGCACACATGTATTGGAATATTACCACACATGTGATGCAAAGTTGCAGAAGAAAGTTTTAAAAAAATCGCAGGCACGAGAGTCGATCCCTAACCTTCAAGCTTTAAGTCGAGTGTGTTACCACTAGACTAGCGAGACACAATTCTCAGCTTACTCAAATAGAAGAATACTGATCCGCTAGACGGGCCGAAGTATTCGAATTAAGCTATACCAATGCCGGGTTTGCCATTTTACCTTACGCTTGTATTGTAGAATTATTGTAAAATCTTAAGCATTTTGAGCAGTATATTATTCGCTCCGACGCCAAGTTGAAATCAAGTCCACGGTACTATACATAAGTTATACTGCGATTTTTCTTGTGTACTGCGAAAATATTGTAGGCGAATGATACACGGAATGTCTATTGTTTGTAAAATTTGACATTATAATACATTTTTACAAGAGTTCGATGGTAATCGAGGATATAGTCGATAAACTAGTAGTTATTGCCACAACGATACAAAGAAATACTTTTTTCATTTCAATTTTACAGATACTCCAAACTTAGAAATTGCCATTTAGAGTGGGAAAGTCTAATATAATCGATAGAAAATTAAATTTAGAAAAAAGTGATATTCACAAGGTATATAATAAAACTGTAGTTTGAATATATAGCAGTTTAAAGAACATAAGTTGCAAAATGGGTGAGAAAAATTACCATACTTAATAAAAAGATACAATAAGAGGGAAAACACTTGAATGTAGTGCTTTGCGAAAATTTCCATTTAAAATAGGAAACTCAATGCCCAATGACGTGTGATGTTGCGGATTTCCGGAACATCACAAAACTTAACTTAACCATACATTTATGAAAATACGCTTGGTTTGCACCAAGAGTAAATTCGGCACTCCTTATTGTTATTTTTTCTTAAATATTTATTTAGCTATGTTTCCTTTTTGCTTTTTTTTCTGTTTTTCGTTTTTAATATCTTTATGAGAGCCTTCGAATTTTGCGGTCTCGAGTGGTGAATCTTCAAGCTCTCCAACGCCTTACATTGCGTCATCGACTAGGATCTGTCGTTACTTTCATCCTGGCGAGGCTTCTTCTGTCTTGTGACCTTCAGCTCATTCTTCTTCTGGCTTTCCCTTGTGGATTTAAGTATCTTCTCTCTTTTTGGCCGTCTGAGATCCACGACATGTCTCTGGTGAAGATGAACCCAGGCGATTACCCGCTTGATTATGGAAAAACTAGGTAATTTCGCCACTTTACGTAGTTTATTGTTTATTCCTGGCTGTTGATGCGGTCTCTCTTATATCTTGTTTTGGGACTCATGGAGTCCAAAATTACACCTGCCGTTCGAAGCAAGGATTTCCGTTCTCAAATTATCGCACAGGGGTGTATTTGGCCACCCTCGTTGGCATCGACTTTCCAAGGATATTACCGCTTCTCGAGAACAAGGAAAGATTCTTGGTCGATGGCTTGGTTAAACAAGGTAAAGGAAGATGCAACGAAGAGAAGGAAAAGCGACAGGGCAGACCTATGGAAAGCGAGCTTGCTTGACGATCTTTCTCTTGACCGTAATAATTGAAATTAGTCCTCTGCGCAGGACACTTATTACCTCTTCCATCAATGACTGTTCATCGTGATAGCATAGCGTAGATTTGGGTATATCATTCTAGTTTGTGAACACGAGGTGTGAACCACGTGCTCGTCGACGACCCATTATTAGGCTGTTGTGATAAGGTAGGATCTTGATCCTTTTTTATTGTTTAGCCAAGGTATTAATTTCTATGCTTATCGTTATCTTTATCCTTTTTCTTATCATTTAACTCCATGGCAAAATCATACAATTTTATAACAATTGTGTTTTGTATTTCTTTATAATGTGCCTATAATCTATTTTTGATGGAGTGCCGAAGTCTGAAATCATGTGCCACTATCTTTTATTCGAGCTTTCTTAATCATGTTGGAGGTGGAAGTTTCCCCTCATAAATGTATAGGTAGAGATCACTCCCCTCTCCCCTTCGATTATTGAGACCCTAATTCAGTTTTTACCGTAAAATGTTCTATACTCTTGTATGATGTGGCCAGTTCTTAGAATTTTCCACTCAAAATGTATAAGTAGAGATCACTCCCCTTTCCCTCTGACTATTGAAACCATGATTTAGTTTTACTTCAAAATGTTTTACATTGTTTTATTTTGTTTACAAGTTATAAGTGGTTTCCCCTAATTCTCTGTAATAATCCTATAACTGAGTCCCTAGAATATAATAAATCGGCTTTAATTTTATTTTGAAATTGAGTTTTTCCAATTCATTAAAACCCTACCCCTCTATCAGTATCTATCCTTATTTAGAGGCTGAGCTTATCATTTCGTTTGCGTTCTATTCACTGCCCTAGTGTTTTCTCTCGTTTTGCTTTACTTTACTTTATTTTTTTTAGCGTCGCTCTTTTTTTCTCCATATCGATTGTCGTTCGTGTCGCTTATTTGGGAATTTTACAGATTAGGAATTGTGGGGTTTGAAAATGAGAGTTCCGTATTCTCGACCTGTGGAATTAATTTTTTAGTTATTTCGTTGCCAAGTACAAACTTTAATCTACATTGCTGTTTGAAGCGCATTTCTGAAATTCCGGGAATCGATTTTGTTTGGTCTGTCCCAAGAAAGGACTGGCGCCCAACTTAAAGCTAATTTTTAACATTTCTCTAACTAGGGCAGGTTGTGTGCGGCTAATAAGGACCCTAAATTCCATCAAAAGAAAAAGCAGCGTCACAGACGTCATATACGCCGATGTTCATGCGAATGATCAAATTCCTAAATCTCATAATTTGTTCCATCACGGGGAAAAGTCTGCGTTCTGCTGCCCCAGAGACGCGTGTTCCATTCCCTACAGCACTGCTTTCATCCAACACAATTTATTCTGGTTCAGCTTAGAATATTATATTAATGTCTAATTGTATGTTTAATATATAAAATTTGTAATGGGTGCTACTGCAATATGTATATA